>JAZHYW010030908.1:0-127090 GCA_037355805.1 Ixodes ricinus | reverse complement strand
CCCAATGTGCTTTAATTTGGTTTAGTTGACATTGTGATCAATCTTTTGTTTACTTTGAGCTATTATTCTAATAAACTGGTTTATTATGCGCTCAATTGACGCTATTATTACTTTTTTATTCATTGGTGTTACTATTGACTCCATTGACTTTATTCGACCTAATCGACATTCTGGTGCCTCCCTTTTACTTCAAGTGACGATATTACCAATTAATATATTATGATATCTATTGAGATTAATATTACTCTTTTAGTTACTTTGAATTATCTTTGATCCGATGGACTTTAATTCAGTCTAATTGACATTGCGATGACTCTTGTGATTACTCTGAGTTAGTATTCAACCAATTGACTAATTATGATGTTTATTGAGATTCTGAATACTCTTTTGATTACTTTGAGTTACTATTGATCCATTCGACGTAAAATGGGACTTACATTCTGGTTGCCTTTGTTTACTTCGTGTTATTATAGCACAAATGTATCGCTTGTGAAGCTCAATTCACATTATTATTACTCTTGATTACTTGGAGTCACTTTAGACCCAGAGAACTATTAACTCGGCCTCATTGATATTGGGATTACTATTTTAATTAGTTTGAGTTAATATTCAACAATGTAATTTATTAAAAGCTGAATTGACATTATGATTACTTTTTGAATTACTTCGACTTACTATTGACCCAATTGAATTTAATTTGGCCTAATTAATATTTTGGTTACACTTTGGGTTACTTCGAGTTATTGCAACACAAATTAATCTATTATGAGCTAAATTAACATTCAAATTACTATTTTTATTACCTCGGATTACTTTTGACCCAATGGACTTGAATTCGGCCTAATGGCCTTGTGATAACTGTTGGTTACTTGAATGTTGTCTTCAAGGAATCGATTTATTAGTTGCCTAATTGACATTGTGATTACTCTTTACTACTTTTAGTCACTATGGCCGAAAGGACTTTAATTTGGCCTATTTCACAATTCGGGGGTCTTCTGATTACTTTGATGGGATATATATTAAACCAATCGTTTTTATGAGCTGGACTCACACAATTACTACTCTATTGATTACCTCGAGTTTGCTTTGTCCCATTGAACTTTAATTCGACCTAACTGACATTGTGATGACTGTTGATTACTTTGTGCTAATATTCAAGCTATTGGCTTATTGTGAGCCGAACTGGCATTATGACTACTATTAAACATGTTGATTTACTATTGACCCAAGAGACTACCTCTAAAAATTCTTGCATGCAATACTGCGCGCGTAGCATTTTGGGAGCTCTTTGGCCATCCAGAGGAGTGCCATTGTGTCGATTTCGATTGTCCTGTTGATGAAGTAGAGCATCTCAGCACCGCATAAAACTAAACTCAGCGCTCGCTTGCAATGCACCCATTAATCTTCGTTAGAGCCCCCGTTGAGCCACGGACCTCCAGCGGCCGTGAGGACTTGTCTAGACTTGGCGAGGAGTAGGAGTATGGCCGGCCACGTCCGATACTTTTCTGGCAGCCTGAACTACAACTCCAGAGTACAGCATGACCCTCCGGGCTCACAAATAATTTAAAAAGCCTATTGAGGAGAAAATGAAAGGAGATGACCGGCCCGGTATTCTTCTTCCATGTGACGTAGTAGTCCTGTTTATATAACTCTAACACGTCGAGGAGCCTTCCCCCTCCTCCCCGCCACCGAAACGTGGCCCAGCAATTTATCCGCATTCGTACGCAACACCTACAGTATTTGGTACGCAACACCTACAGTACAGTACACCCACAGTATTCGGTCCTGACGTGTTGATAGATGGCACTACCTCCTTATCGAGACTGCTCGCGACGACCATGGGCTATTAAAATGAACATAATATTTTTGTTATGTACCTTTGGTTTAAAAACAAATGCAAACAAATAAAACAAAACTTGAAAAAAAAACGCGTTTGCGAAACGATGGCGCTTTTGCTGCCAACGGATTTTCGTCTGCGTGTCGTCTGCTTTCTTTCGCTGGTCGGCTACTCCGACGCTGCTCATGACGCCACTTATCAATACGGTCGCCAAACGCGCCCCGCCACTCGACTCGGTCGTCTGTGTTGCCGTCCGACGTTGACACTGGAAAATGTTTTGGCCCTATTTTTTACAGAAAGGAAGCTACGCCTTGTAAGTTTGCGAAGATAAAACCGACCTGTACAATACAAGTTTGACAGAAAGTTTATGTTTCTACGTGCAGGAACGTTGATTTTGACGGCCCATTTTAGATCGGGCCTGGTTATTTCAGACTTTTTATGTTTGTAACGTTTGATTACTTCAAGTAAATATACAACCAATTAATCTATCAGACGCTCAAATCTGACTACTATTACTATATTTATTACTTCGAGGTACTTTTGACACGATGGACTTTAATTCGGTCGGACTGTTATACTGATAACTGTTTTGACTACTTCAGAGGATTCAAAGCTGCTGGGGTGTGGCGATACGTTTGCCGAAGCGCGTCGTCTGCTAACAGCCTCGGATATCCCGCGCACTAGAAAACCCGAAGCTTCAAATGGGTAGACAAAACTATTAATATATTTTCCTAACCATTGCTTAGTATTTAGGTAAATGATATTGAATCATTTCTTAAGGCAGTAAGATTAACACTCACTTGTCTGCTACATTTTAGTGACAATGTCTCTCGTTTCCCCACTTGAAGTTTCTGGTTTTCCTGCGCGCGGGATATCAGAAGCTGTTAGCAGACGACGCGGTTCGTCAAAGGTATCGTCACACCACGACCACTTTGAAGCCTCTGCGTCTATATTTATTGTGGAAAGAATCTTCGAAAATGAATGATTCGTCTGGTCGCCGACGTGGCAGACCTAACAAAGGCCCCAATGACGTTCGCGTAAAGTATGCCACGGTTTCTGCCCAAGACCGAGCGAGGCTTCTCGATTGCTCAAGACGCGGTGGCGATCTGCCGTCTCTCGCACGAACACTCGGAATCAACATCAAAACCGCCAGATCTATCGTGCAAACAGACAGGGATCTTCCAAAGGCCCGCGGAGGGTCAAAATCAACATTTAATGTTGACGTTCTGACCTCTTTGACGCAACTGGTGGACGACCATCCAACCTACACCCTGAAACAGCTCAAAAGTGAGCTTCAACGACAACGGCCCGGGCTGGCGATTAGCACTTCTTCAATCGACCGCCTTTTGGACGGACATGGATACAGCCTGAAGCAAGTTTCCTTGCAGCCGGCCGACCGCAACAGAGCAGACGTCAAAGAAAAACGGAAGGTCTTCGCCACTTGGCTTGAAAAAGACGGCCCCCAAACTTTGAGGTTTTACGTGGATGAAACCAACTTCAACATTTGGTGCTCCCGCAAGTTTGGACGGTCTAAGCGTGGTACGGAGGCCGTACAAAAAACAACAGCCTCAAGAGGGCCGAATATTAACATTCTCGCCTGCATGTCGGCCGAGGGTTTGCTTCTGTGGAAGACGGTGGATCGAGTATCCTGGCTCACATTTAATGAGTTTCTAGAGGATGTGTCGCGTGCTATCATAGCCGCTGAGCCAGACTGCGAGGCGGTTATTATTATGGACAATGCCCCAGCTCACAGGAGGGCAAAAGATGCCGCAGTGTCTGACCTGCACACTGTAATGTACTTGCCTCCCTACAGCCCCTTTTTCAATCCTATAGAAGAGTTATTTTCTAAATTCAAGCTCGGGGTCAAGGCCTACATGCGGGAGCGGAGCGAAGAGATTTTCATACGGCCCGACGACATCACAGTCAAGGAACATCGTTGGCGCCTACTTCAATCTGCCACGCAAGATGCGATGCAAAAAATTCACCAAGCCGACTGCAGGGCCTACGATCGCCACAGCTTTGAATTTGTCGCTCCAGCGCTGGATGGAGCAGACATGTAGAAGACCGCAGCATTGTCACGCCGTGTCTTTTTAGATGTATTTGAGTGAAGATACTGTGTGCCCTTTTGTCGAGCAGTGTAGAGAGAGATGGCATTCACTGAACAACTTGAAGTGTGCTTTGTATATATGTTAGAAATCAATACAAAACTGTTCATTCGTAGATGTGCCGTTCTACTTTCTTTTCCCCAGAAAATATTACCCACTTAAACTTCCTGTTGCGATATTTAAAAAAAACAAAAAAGCACGTAGTGATGCGACACAGAGGCATACAAACTGAGACTACAAATGCTAAAAGATTACGTAATTGAAAATGTTTTAACAATAATTAATTAAATAGTAAACATCCCAGATTCGAGAAAGAGTATTGCGAAAAACCTCGGAACTGTATACCATTTTCAGAGAAATGTATGACCCTCGATTCCTTCAATAAGATATGTAACTGAGCGAAACAAGGCCGCCGTTTGGATATTTTCACAGGACCTCCTTCACAAAAACCCTGTCGCATTCTCGGGTTGGTTGCCCGTGACTTGGAAAAATAATCTTGCATGCGGATTTTATAGTTTACCTCGATTCGCAAAACAAAAAAACAAAAAATGAACGCCGCAACGTTTTTTAAGTTTTTTAAAGGAATTCGGCACAAAAAGCACGTAAATAATATACTTGCTTTTAGTCCAGACAAAGTTAATAAAATGTGGAATAGCTTACAAAAGCTTTAACAGTTAAAATAAATATTCAACTTACCATTATGACTCATAATGAATAAGTTGAATATTCATAATTTATGAGCAAAATAATGATGACTTGTAATCTGCATTTTCTTCGCTGCGTTATGCTGAAACTGCGTTGAGGTTTTAAGCTTTTCTGTTATTCCAGTCCACATCAATGTCATAAGCATGTTCCACATAAGTTAAAGGGGCACTGGAACACTTACTGCGTTAGTTCATTTATGGTCATAACTTAATCTATAGGCTCTAAGTATCCTAAAAACCAAGCATTGCAGTCATGCTTAGCTGATTTTTTTTTATTATTAACGGAATCAAAAATCGCTTGCCTCGGAAGTATCGCAGACACCAGAGGGAGCCGTCGGACGAGGAGAAGGGCTCACTGGAAGGACTTCTCGTCCAACGCCGCCCTCTGGTGTCCGCAGTAGTTGAAGCGAAGTATAAAGTAGCTCAAAATGACTAGCAGTAATCGAAATGTAATAAAATGATCAATTTAGCTAATATTTATTGAATTGGCTGTATAATGAGCCAAAGTAATCAAAATAGCCACCAAACTGTCAATTCGGCAGACTGGTCTAGTGGGTCAGTAGCAGCTCAGACCAATCAAAAGGATAATCATAATGCAAAGTTAGCTCATAAGAACGCAGTGGGTTCGATATTAGCTCAAAGTAATTAAGAGTCACCAAATTGTCAATTAAGCGGTATTAATGTTTGTTGGGCCAATAGTAACTGGAAGTATTCAAGAGTAATAGCAATTAAAATTGAGCTCATGATAGATAAATTGGTGGCGCAATCACTCCAAGTATTCAAAATTTGTACCAATATGTCAATTGGGCGGATTTAAAGTCCATTGGGTCAATAGTGAATAAAAAAATTAATCGTATTGTCCATTATGCTCACAATAAATCGATTGGTTGAAAATTAGCAGAAAATAATCAATCGTCATCACAATTTCAATTAATCCACATTAAGAATAGTTGAGAGTAAAAAGATTATTAACAACGTAAATCGAGCTCTTAAAAGACTAATTGGTTGAATATGAAGCCGATTCGATTAATAGTAACTTAAAGTAATCAAGCGTGTAATTATAATGTAAATAAACATCATATTTCATTTGAATAGATTGTATAATAGATGAAAGTAATCGTAGAGTCATCACAATATCAGTTAAGCTGAATTAAAGTCCATTGGGTCAAATATAACTTGAAGTAATCACAAGAGTAATAATAATATTGTCACGAATGACGAGGTGACAAAACAAAGGAATAACTGGGAAAACTGAAACGTTAAATGGGGCGAACTTGTGCCCAAAAATAAAAGGGAAAAGGAAGATAACATAACAGAGCGTCGCGGGCGTCGAAAGGCGGCGAAGCAGCAGGATCGAACGCTGAGGCGAAACTGACTCTGGCTCGCCACGCGAAGCCCCTTATGTACACGCGCTGGCTTCTGGAATAATCGGCGTAGAAGGTTCGACGCGTAGAACATTCTGACCTCGAACAAGCAACAGGATTCTCGAATTTTCCGGAGCACCAAATTTCAGGAATAAACAAAATACACGTCGCTCCCAGGAATCGAACCCTGGCCTTTCGCGTGGTAGGCAGGCGCGATAACCGTTAGGCCACGCGCGCGCTGCCCACTTGGCCAGCTGCGCGCGCGGCATTACTCCACCCTTTAGAAAGTGTATCGCCCCGATGCAGCACAAAACAAAACAAAGCAAAGCAAACAAAAATAACAGTAAACTAAAGAGTCATTTGGAACACGTAAGGTTCATAGTCCTATCGAGCGTAGTGCGGCTTCATGCGCACGACGTGGACGACTTCTGGTCGTGGAGGGCGGCGTGATGAAGTCCGTGTTCCGTCGGGCATCACCTCGTAGTTCAGATCCCCGAGTCGACGAAGCACTTTGTAGGATCCAAAGTAGCGCTTTAGGAGTTTCTCGCTCAGACCACGGCGGCGGATCGGTGTCCACACCCACACCCGGTCTCCGGGTTGAAAGTGGACGTCCGGGCGACGAAGGTTATAGCGGCGTGCGTCGACACGCTGTTGGTCATGAATCTTGATTCTTGCCAGTTGGCGAGCTTCTTCCGCGCGTTGCGAGATCAGTTGAGCATCATCGTTCCCATCGTCGGCCGGCACGTGAGGCAGCATGGCGTCGAGCATTGTGGTAACCGTCCGGCCGTGTACCAGTTGGAACGGTGTTATTCCCGTGGTTTCTTGCACCGCTGTGTTGTACGCAAACGTGACGTACGGCAACACCTCGTCCCATGTCTTGTGCTCTACGTCGACGTACATGGAGATCATGTCGGCGATCGTCTTGTTGAGCCGCTCCGTTAGCCCGTTGGTCTGCGGATGATAAGCGGTTGTTTGTCGATGGCTGGTATGACTGAGCAGAAGAACTTCTTGAGTCAGCTGTGCCATGAAGAATGACCCGCGGTCTGTGATCAGCACTTCAGGTGCGCCGTGTCGAAGGAGAATAGACTCGACAAAGAACTTGGCGACTTCTACCGCTGTTCCCGATGGCAAAGCTTTGGTCTCGGCGTATCGTGTAAGATAATCGGTCGCGACGATGATCCACCGGTTCCCTTTCGTCGACGCTGGGAACGGCCCAAGTAAATCCATTCCGACCTGCTGAAAGGGCGTAGTCGGTGCAGGTATCGGCTGCAGGAGCACTGCTGGCTTCGTTGGAGGGGTTGGAGGCCTCTTACATCGTTGGCACTAGTGGCACGACCGTGTGTACAGGTGGACTGTTTTCGGGAGTCTCGGCCAGTAATACTTGTCACGAATCCGGGCGAGCGTCCTGCTGTAACCAAGGTGTCCAGTCGTCGGGTCGTCATGGCATGCTTGAAAGATTTCTTGCCGCAGGCTGGCCGGAACAACGAGCAGCCAGGCAGGGTCGCTCGTTCCGAAGTTCTTCTTGAAGAGCACGCCTCGCCGCAGAACGAAGCTTGGCAAGTCTCGGGCCAAGACTCGCGGACTGAACTTCCTTGACCTTCGAGGTGGTCAATCACGGAGCGAAGTTCGGGGTCGTGTCGCTGAAGTGCTCCCATGTCGGTATCTGTAATTGCTCCAAGAAAACGGGCGTCATCATCGTCGTCGGTGCTGTCGGGAGGAGATTCGACTGGGGCCTTGACAAACAATCGGCGTCATTATGCTTGCGGCCAGACTTGTGCACAATGGTCACGTCGAATTCTTGAAGTCTAAGGCTCCAGCGAGCGAGGCGTCCTGACGGGTCCTTGAGGTTGGCGAGCCAACAGAGAGCGTGGTGGTCCGTGACAACGAGGAACGGGATCCCGTACAGGTATGGGCGGAACTTGGTTAACGCCCAGACGACTGCGAGGCATTCCTTGTCGGTTGTCGAGTAATTTTTCTCTGCCTTGGACAGTGCACGGCTTGCGTAAGCGATCACCCTCTCTGCTCCGTCTTGTCCTTGGACGAGCACCGCACCTAGCCCGGCGTTGCTGGCGTCTGTGTGAACTTCCGTTTCCGCTGATGGATCGAAGTGTCCGAGGATAGGGGGCGACTGGAGTCTTTCCTTCAGTTCGTTGAACGCTTGTTCTTGCTCCTCTCCCCATTGGAAGTTCACGTCGTCCTTCGTCAGATGCGTGAGCGGTGAAGAAATTTTGGAAAAATCGCGAACAAAACGTCTGTAGTAAGCGCACAGCCCAAGAAATCTTCGTGCGGCTTTCTTGTCTGGTGGCTTCGGAAATTCGGCGACAGCGGATGTCTTTGCAGGGTGAGGACTTACACCTTGAGCACTCACGACATGGCCCAGGAATTTGAGCTCACCGTAAGCGAACCGACATTTTGACGGCTTTAGTGTCAGTCCGGCATTCTGGATAGCCAGTAGCACGGCTCGCAAACGTCTGAGGTGCTCGTCAAAGTCGCTGGCGAATACCACGACGTCGTCGAGATAGACGAGACAACTTTGCCATTTCAAGCCGGAAAGAGCGGTGTCCATTACGCGCTGGAACGTCGCAGGTGCTGTGCATAGTCCGAACGGCATCACTTTAAATTCGTACAGCCCTTCCGGCGTGACGAAGGCAGTCTTTTCACGATCTCGTTCATCGACCTCGATCTGCCAGTACCCACTCTTCAGGTCCATCGACGAAAGTGTCGGGCGTGGCGCAGCCGGTCCAGGGTGTCGTCGATGCGTGGCAGCGGGTAGACGTCCTTTTTTGTTACAGCGTTTAGTCAGTAGTCCACGCAGAACCGGAAAGAGTCCCGTCTTTCTTCTTCACAAAGACTACCGGTGAAGCCCACGGGCTGCTTGAGGGCTGGACAATGTCGTCATCGAGCATTTCTTGGACCTGGTTCTGGATGACTTCGCTCTCTTTCACGGAGACACGGTACGGCGACCGATGAACAGGAAGCGCGTTGTCTTCAGTGGCAATTCGGTGTTTCGCAACGGTCGTTTGGCGCACCTTTGACGACGTGGAGAAGCACTCAGTGAACTCGGCGAGAAGGTCACTGAGTTGTCGTCGTTGTAGGGTAGGCAGTGTTGGATCGATGTCAAACAACGAAGGCGGCGTTGTCTTGGGTGGCCACGAAGAGAGGTCTTCTGATATTCCGGCGATTGCGGCTGAGTCCGGGAGTTCCTCGGCGTGACCCACGGTGGTGCCTTTCGTAAGGTGCTGGGCCTCCTGTCGGAAGTTCGTTACGAGTGCGAAGGTGTGTCCGTCTTGGAGCTCCGCGATGCCTCTTGCGATGCCGATCCCTCTTCCTAGAAGCAACTGGAGGCTTCCTTCGAGCAGAACGTCCCCGCAGCAGGTCTCATCGACCCCGACGGGTACGAAAACACTTGACCGTGGCGGTAGGTTCACGTGGTTTGCGAGGACTCGTACCGTCGATGACGTCGCTTTGGGTTCCTCCGGTGGTGGAGCAGGTCTTCGTAGCGTCAGCCGGTTTCCTCCGAGGTCGATGACCGCGCCATGCTCGCAGAGAAAGTCCATGCCGAAGATAACGTCCCTCGAACAGTCTTGCAGAACGACGAACTTGACAGGGCACGTCTCACCGTGGATCTCGACACGAGCAGTGCATCTCCCAACCGGCGTGATGAGGTGCCCTCCGGCGGTTCGTATTTGAGGTCCATCCCACGGCGTCATGACTTTTCGAAGGCGGCGGGAGAGCCTCCCACTCAAGACTGGGTAGTCTGCTCCGGTGTCCACGAGTGCTGATGCGTCGTGGCCGTCGATGACGACGCTTAGGTTATTGGACACCGTTGCAGGGGCGTCATTTCGGTCTCTGGTAGCGTTCGAGTGGGGGCCCTCCGACGTTCGTGGAGGATCTCGGCGTCGGTCGTCTTCGGCAACTCCACCTCCAGGGGTTGCCGCCAGTGGCGTACCAACTTGTTTTTGAGTGGGGGGCAAACCAAACCGCACCCCCTCCCCCCCCACCCCCGGGTCGCACATTTTTACTATAGTCGGTTACAGGGTAAGAAGGTAGGAGAAGCTCCTCCCTTAGTCGTGATGCGACCGTTTGAAACCCATCCGCAGTCGAAATAATAGTACCCTGGAAACACCCTTGTTCCGCTTCAATAAATAGATAATGACTACAGAGTGATGCCAACTTGTCTCCGACCCCCCCCCCCCCCCCTTTTTTCTTTTTTTTTTTTAAGAAAGCGACCTTTGTATTCATCGGAGAGGAAACCGAGCCCGTGAAAGTGGCCTTTGTATCCACGGAGGGGAAGCTAATCCCCCAAAGTCGTTTTTGTTTCCATCGGAAACATGGATGGATGGATGGATGGATGAATACGGCTGAGCCCTTTGGATCGGGCGGTAGCGTACGCCACCTAGCCAATTTGTCTTACCATTTAAGCTTAAAATATTTAAATGTGAAAACTATATACACTCCGCACTGAACAGAAAGTGAGGCTATAAAACCCCCTTGCCATCAGTTAATAAGAAAATACCTAGTTTTCTCGTGCTTTCTGCCACCATTCACTTAATCTTTGCTTGGTAATCTCTACTGTCTTGTAATCCACTTTTCCTTCGCTGTCTCTAAAACCCAATAACTTTATTAAATCTATGTTGTCTTCGGTAGGCATAGGGTGAAGCCCTTTACAGTAGAGTATCAAGTGCTCAGCCGTCTCGTCCACCTCTCCACAAGCAGCGCACACTGTATCCATTTCCTGGTACTTCGCTCTGTATGTTCTGGTTCGCAAAACACCTGTCCTTGCCTCAAACAACAATGAGCTTCCCCTAGAATTATCATAAATGCTTTCTTTGGCAATAACTGTTTTGTTTAATCTATAGCTTTCCAGAGCCGTCTTTGTCTGCATTCCCTATAGCCACTGATCTCTTTCTGTGGCCTTAACTTTCTTCTTAACGGAGACCTGCTCTTCCGTAACCCCACTATAGCCTAAAAACTTTCCTCTTAATTTCCTAGTGCGCTGTCTCCGCTTTGTGTCTATACTCCTCATGTATAAAAAACTGAAAACCTTTCGTGCCCATTGCTCCCCATCCATTTGCCTCAACCGATCCTCAAATTCTATCTTGCTCGCAGCTTCCCTGCCCTCAAATGACGCCCATCCCATGTCTCCTTGCACTCTCTGGTTTGGCGTTTTGCAATGTGCCCCCAAAGCCAGCCTACCTCTTCCGCGCTGTTTTATTTCTAGTCTTGCATGCACTTCGGATTTCATGCATAGCACTGAGTTTCCAAAAGTCAAACCAGGCACCATGACCCCTTTCCAAATCTCTCTCACCACCTCATACCTGTTGTAATTCCAAAGTAAACAAAAACGACTTCTAATCTCCCTCTCGCGGCTTCCACAACGCCAAGTCAAGGTCGAAAGATAAAGCAAATATTCAAAGCAAGGCAAAACCCTCTCCCGCGTTGGCCATGACGTCACGGAAACGATGGGACGCTATTGGATGGGGAGGTGGCGGAGGGATATATGATTCCCTTTGAGGGCATTTGCCGCTACCTTCTTGACTTGTAACCTACTTATAGTGATGGGCCAAACGTTGCCGAATCGAAAATTCAACGCCGAACCTCGAGATTCGGCGGAGCCGAACTTTTGCCGAACTTTTCTAAAGATTCGACAATGATTCGGCAACAATACACTGTTACCGGACTTAACGTTGATATTTAGTATTTCTGACAAAAAAAAAGGTTTTATGTTGTTTTTTTTTAACTTTAGTACAGCATGTAGTGCCTATTGACACAGTTATTACTAAATAAAGTAATATTCTGCAAGATAATTGTATCGGTGTCGCTTTTGGTGTTTACTGGCAATTTTAGTGCCCGCTTGCAGAAAGTGGCGTGACAGGGAGGTTGGTAGTAGCCGGCGCAGTCACGAATCGCGCTACGAGAGTTTTGGTTTTTAGGCTTCATCAGCGCACGCCTGCAAGTGTGTTTACATTGTTAACATGAAGGCAATCACTGCGTTCTTACTTCCTCTGGGAGCCAACGTTTCGTGCGCGAAAACAAATGCAACGGTTTCTGAGCCTTCACCAGGAGAAATAACAATATTATTGTAAATCTGCTTGTTTTTCGATTTTAGCCCATGACGTCAGCTTTGCTTGAAAGTGTGCGTCACATATTCGCAACATGCCGTTTATAACCTTTAAAATGACGGTTTCTGATGTTAGGACACACACGGACGTTTAGGGAGATAGGAAGAGTTAGGAATGTCGGATGTGCAACGTCGAGCATGATAGTTCTGTGTTTAGTTTTATGGAAATACATGAAAATCGCGAAATAACGCGAACTAAAAAGCAATATGATTCTGTTTCGGCACAAAATACTTGTGAGCCGAAAACAGGATTGTTATAATAATAATGTTAATAATAATAATAATAATAATAATAATATTTTTATTTGCACGTACTGGAAGGGGCCCATGTAGTGATGTGTGGGGCTAGGCAGATAGGTGAAAACCCTTACGCAGAGCGCCTGCCAGCCCGCCACCACATGTTAAAAAAACAAAACAGACATATATATATATATATATATATATATATATATATATATATATATATATATATATATATATATATATATATATATATATATATATATATATGTATAGTATATACACACTACAGAGAGTGCATAAAAAGGAAAAGAAAAGAAGGGGGAAAACATTTATCACATTATGACGAGGATGCCAGCTGCATCCCATACATCCTGGCCGGCACTCGTGACTCTGCCCCGTTTCACAGCAGTGGGCTGCGTACACTGAGCATAATTGTTAGTTGTCATTCAATGTTTCAACTACCTCGTTGCATCAATGGAAAGGTCGAATTAAAATCACGTTATCCAGAATGCACCGTATCATTTGTCACTTGCGCAATGGACTGCGTAAATTACTGGTCGGTCTTCTGTTCTTGAGGCAGAGAATATTGAAGAGAACCACATTCGCAAAGGCTCACAAACACACAGTTACCGTGTTGCCTACTCTGCACCTCGCCGTAATCGTTGGTTGTACTAAACTGTACGATGGTAACCGCACGACTGCTCGGCGTCCATTTGCAATCCATGGCCCCGTCGCGTTGGCGCGCGTGCGCAGACATTTGCCGAATTTTTGCTGAATCTTTGCCAAACTTTTCTTAAAGATTTCGGCATGTGCCGAACTTTTCCGAATCTGACGTTCGGCAGATTCGGTCCATCATTAATTTTTATGGCGCAGACGATTGACACCCTAGCAACGACGCTCACGCCGGACTGGCTGCTCGGCAACGCGCGGGAACTTAAATTTCGGACTGCACGTGTACACTCAAGCGCGTTAACCCACCACCCCGCCTGCCTTCACGCCTCTTCGCGGCGGCAGTATGCGGCTACTAATTACACAACTATTAACCCACTTAGCCCCCCGGCCCCCGTACGCGCCGCTTTGCGGCGTCCAGCCGGCAACCCAAGCCCGGCTGTCCCCAATGAACCTGCGTAAAAAAGTGTCCCATACCATTTAGTTCATCAAAATTTCGTCGACAACATTTCTTTTTTTTTTCAGTGTTAATCGCAAAAAAAAAAATAATAAAAAAAAATAAGTCGTAAATTTTGCCAATTGCTTCGACAAAACAAACTGTTCGAAGAAAAAAGAAGTAGGCCGACACCGTGAATTGAACCCGGATCCGCTACGTATGAGGCAGATATTTTACCACTAAGGTATACACTACCGCTTCGGAAACTCACGTTGCAACCGCTCCACGAACCATCCAGTCCGGCGTGAGCGCCATTTGCTGAGGTGTGTATAGCCCTCGCGTTAACAATATGCCACCGCGGGTCGGGGGGCGGTGCTCTTGGTATTCCCTGGGCGCCGCCGGCCAGTGTTTGCCCTGCCCAGTGGCGGCTGTTTCACGGGAGGCAAAACACATGCCTTGCCCCCCACTCTGAGAACTGGGGGGGCAAGCGCCCCCTTGCCCCCCCCGGTTGGTACGCCCATGGTTGCCGCGCCTAGTTTCCCCGGCGAGGAGCGAGGGGTGACAGGCTTGCACGTCGGGGTCGGTGCATCGGCGAAGCTGGACGTCGTGGCGACGGCGACCGGAACTCTCGGCGGGACGCAGGCTCGGGTGACTGAGGTCGTCGCAGGTACTCGTCGATCTCCCGAGGGCGTTCACCATAACGGGGGCGCGGATCGTTCGGGTGGAACCCGCGCAGCCCGAGTCGTCGGTATGGGCATCGGCGGTAAGTGTGGTCTGCCTCCCCGCAGTGGAAGCACAGAGGGCGTCGGTCGGGCGTTCGCCACACGTCGGTCTTCCGGGGTGCGCGGGGCTCCTGGCAGGCGTACTGGACCTGGTCGTCGTGGCGTCTGTCGTGCTGCGGCGCAGGAGACTGACGTCGGGGAGGCGCGACATAGGCGCGAGGAGGAGGCGGTGGCCGTCGGGCCACTGCGGCGTAAGTCAGCGTGGCTTCTTCGGGGACTGCTACGCTGATGGGAGTCTCGGGTTGAACGGCTCTTTGCACCTCTTCCCGCACGATCTCGGCGATGGAGAGTGAAGCCGGTCGGTCAGCGGCGGGTAGCAGCTTTCGGAGCTCCTCCCGGACGACGTCGCGAATGATTTTGCGTATGTCCGGGGTGTTGCTGCTGTACGGCGAGAGGGCAGCGAAGCCAGGAAGTCTCTGATAGTGGGAGGCGCGTGCTTGTAGGGCACGTTCGATGTTAGTAGCCTCGGTGATGAAGTCTTGGACGGTGATAGGCGGGTTCCGCACAAGGCCTCCAATGATGGTTTCTTTTACTCCTCGCATCAGGAACCGCAGCTTCTTCTCTTCAGGAGCGTTTGGGTCGGCACGGTTCATGAGGCGGAGAACGTCTTCGACGAAACTTGTGACGCTCTCGTTCGGCCCTTGGCTTCTTGTTTGAAGAAGTTCTTCGGCCCGCTGACGTCGCTGCTGGCTGGCAAAAGTGCGTCGAAGCTCCGCCTGGAAGTCTTGCCATGACGAAATTGACGCTTCGTGGTTCTCGAACCAGGTGCGTGCAGTGCCTTCCAGAGCGAAGTAGACATTTCGCAGGCTCTGCTCAGGACCCCATCCGTTGAATCGTGCGACGCGTTCGTACTGGCCCAACCAGTCGTCCACATCTTCATGAAGATTGCCACTAAAATTCGGCGGCGTCCTTGGTGGGGCCTGCACGTAGACAATGGACGTCTCTGGCGTTCCGTCTGGCTGCGACGTGGTGGTCATCGTCGGCTTCGGCAGCTTCTTTGTCCTGTCCGGCAGTGGTCCAAGTTCCGGGGGTAAGCCGAGGTTGCGGCGACTGAACCGATCTCGGTAGTGCCTTCGTTGGTTCTTCGCGGGCTTGGCGTCGGACTTGCACTGCGGGCCCTCGGAGGGGTACGCGGCAGGGGCATGCGTTACCCCGCACCTCCACCAAAATGTCACGAATGACGAGGTGACAAAACAAAGGAATAACTGAGAAAACTGAAACGTTTAATGGGGCGAACTTGTGCCCAAAGATAAAAGGGAAAAGGAAGATAACAACAGAGAGTCGCGGGCGTCGAAGGCGGCGAAGCAGCAGGATCGAACGCTGAGGCGAAACTGACTCTGGCTCGCCACGCGAAGCCCCTTATGTACACGCGCGGGCTTCTGGAATAATCAGCGTAGAAGGTTCGACGCGTAGAACATTCTGACCTCGAACAAGCAACAGGATTCTCGAATTTTCCGGAACACCAAATTGCAGGAATAAACAAAATACACGTCGCTCCCAGGAATCGAACCCTGGCCTTTCGCGTGATAGGCAGGCGCGATAACCGTTAGGCCACGCGCGCGCTGCCCACTTATAGCGCGACACTTATAGCGGTGGCTCCCGCAACGTCAGGAGCTAATGACGTTTTAAGCGTGCGGCACGAGCAGCACCGACGGGACCAAGCTCCGGACTCGAACAGAACAGCACGAGACTGGCAGCGTTCGATGGTGCAGCATTGCGGTCTCAGCAGAGACCGCAACGCTGCACCGTCGAATGATCTTTTATGATCTTTTTCAGTTTTATTGCGGTTATAGATCAGTTTGTTGATTTGCATCGACGGACGTCTTTCCTGAACCCCACAAATTTTCCGCTAAATTTAGCGGGGAAACTTTTCCGCTAGATTTAGCGGGAAAAAAATGTTCCGCTAGATTTAGCGGGAAAATTTTCCAGGGAGGAAAATTTCCCGCTAAATGTATCGGGAAAAATGTTCCGCTAGATTTAGCGGGGAAAATTTTCCGCTAGATTTAGCGCGGGAAATTTTCCGCTAAATATAGCGGGGAAACTTTCCCGCTAGATTTAGCGGTGAAAATTTTCCGCTAAATTTAGCGGGGAAATTTTCCGCTAGATCTAGCGGGGAAACTTTTCCGCTAGACTTAGCGGGGCAAATTTTCCGCTAAATCTAGCTGGGAAGATTTTACGCTAGATTTAGTGGGGGAAATGGTCCGCTAAATATAGCGGGGAAAATGTTCCGCTAAATATAGCGGGGAAGATTTTCCGCTAAATTTAGCGGGGAAAAGTTTCCGCTAGACTTAGCGGGGCAAATTTTTCGCTAAATCTATCTGAGAAAATTTCCCCTAGAGTTAGCGGGGAAAATTTTCCGCTAAATATAGCGGGGAAAATTTTCTGTTAGATTTAGCGGGGAAAAGTTTGCGCTACATTTAGCGGGTAAAATTTTCCGCTAGATTTAGCGGGGAAATTTGTCCACTAAATTTAGCGGAGGAATTTACCCATCATGCACCGCGTGGTTACGCCGACGGCGAAGTTGACGCCGACGCCGCTCAAGCCGGAAACAGGTGCCTAAGAGCTGCGCTCTAAAAAGAGTAACCAACATATCAATTAAGCCTCGTCAATAGTGGGACTAGTAACTCAAAGTAATCACATTAGTGATCAAATTATCAATTGCCCCCCCCCCAAAATTCTAATAGACTATTTCCATAAAGCCCTGCATGCAACACGGCACGCGTTGCACTCTGGGAACTAGTTGGCCAGGGACGAGAGTGGCATGGTTTCGGTTTCGATCGACACGTCGACAAGAGATTATACACAGAGCGTGGACTATTAACGGCCGTTATCTCATGTTTTCTGGTCCCGAGAGCGTCATTTGTGGTCTCTAAACTAACCTAAATGGTCAGACCTCGAAGCTTTAGCGCAAGCCCGAGACGTATAGCTTGTCTTAACACATGCTTGTTGTATTTTTGTACTTGAGCCTTTCTGTTAGCGGTTGGAGGTATGTGGACGAGCCAGTGCTGGGAATCTCGATGCTGCGAAGCTCGGGTATCATGCTTGTGTACGAATCAACAAGCTGTAGCAACCAATAAGTAGGCAGGCATCGAGCTCGCGCCTTTACATTAGTGTTGTTGATCAAGAAGTTTGTTTGTTTCGGGCGTCCATAGACGAAATATAACTTTTTGCAATTACTGTTTTCTTAATACGCCTGAGTACGCGAGGTAAAACTCAGAGGCGCCATTGAAAAGCTCAATTTTAACACACTTCTTATTTCTTATCTCTACTGACCCGCAGCACTGCACGAACCGAAGTCCCCACCCGCTTGCATTCCAATAATATTTAACATCGCGCATGCGCATAAAGTTATCCTGCAATCGTATAGGCACATTCGCACATACAAACCGTTTTAAGAAAGCAAAAGTCGAGCACTTGTGTGAAAAATGTCGCACCGTTCGTCGGAAGTGCGCCGGACGGGCGCGGTGCGCCAAACGAACGAAATTATTCAAAGCGCATTTGACGGTTGGTAATGGCCATAATATTTGTTATATGTTTGCTTTCTTCCTGACTGGGTATGCCGAGATAATTTCAGACACACCATTCAGGCACAGATCTTGAGCGTCAGTAAAAGCTCGTCCAACAAGGCTTAGCGAGGAGTAGGGGACGCTTGCTATCCTCTGTCGTAGCTAGCCGACCTCAGCGTTTGCGAAAGTTTAATCGTCTATCAGCATAAAATTTGAGTGGGAGATACATGATGACACGAGGAAGACATCACAGTAACGTTTGTGCAGTAGTGAGGTCGAATTTATTGCGTTTCCTGAAAAGTTCATGCGTCAACGCTGGGCTCAACGTTGATACTCCTGTGAGGATGCGGCTTGCTTTTCGCCCAATGAAGTAACAAGAAGCGGACGTTTGGCAAACAAATTACGTGTAGGGCTCAAGGTGACCAATTTTCACTTGTAGTTCACTGGCACTAGACGGGATTATTGAAATTGAGCTCAAAGATGCACTCGTGGGGTGAGGTGATTAAGCCACGTCTTACTAAGTTAGTTTGCATACGCACGCACAATATCCGGTGTTTCGGGAACTAAGGAAAGTGCCCCGGTCTTCGTTTTGTATCGCTCGAGAATGAGTGTATTGTAAATACGTAAAAAGTCAGATAATCGAAAACGCAAGCAGCGCGTTCGGTCGCGGCGTGATATCATGAGATGAAGCTGCTGAGTCGAAACCGAAACTGAGTAGCCAACTAGTTCCCAGAGTGCACTGCGTGGTATTTCGCCGCGATAGGGCGCGTCAGTTTTGGAAGAAGTCTATTGTATAGACAAGTGTCTGCTCTGCTCCATGGGCGCCGCCATGTTTGTTTTTGCCGACGCCATGACACAGTAGGGGCTGTGCTTTTTGCGAGACTCCGTTTTTTTAGAAACCTTCGCAGATATGGTAATTCAAGAACGTCTGAAATGCATAATCACGAAGCTCCAAGAAAAACTCCGATGCAACGAATCCTGTAAAAAGCAAAAATATTTTTTATGCGCAGCCCCTCTCTTCACGAGAGCCTGCGTTTGAGATTATTATTTCCCATTTTTATCGCTGGGGGCGAGGATTTCGGACACTGGTCTATAAACAGTTGTTCTAACTTACCAGATGTGTAAGCGAAACACGACCACTGCACACAATAAGTGCATATATATGGGTGGTTTCATCTCAAATCGTGCAGGCAAAAAAGGTCGAATTTTCAATTTCGCTGAAACAAATATATGTTATGGCGTCGTCTCTAAAAACGCAGTAGCCACAAACGGCAAGTTCGTCGGATTTTTCGTTCTCGACTTACGAATTTTAAAAGAGGCCGCGGCGGAAAGCAGTGTTTTTCACATCCGTCGTGGGTCGGATGTTTCGCTCGATCTCCCGTCGTGGATTTTCAGTCCACATTATATTAACTTTTTTCAAGTACTCTGTGGGCACAGGTAAAAGGCTCTAATACCATGAAATAATTGTAGGTGGTTTACTTTTTTCTGTAAAAATGTCAAAAACGCCCCCTCGGTCAATTGTTGACGAAATTTGACAATTAAATACTGGCGATCTACTTGGGTTACATCAATATTTTTTATGTCTATGGAGAGCCCAAAACGCGCTCTTTATAGATATTATAAAATAATTTACCTTTATCAAATAGCCTTTGCGGAACGTTTACGTTATTGTTATGCGAAAAGCAAAAAGTACCAATTTTAAGATCGATTTTCTCAAAAAACCGCATTTTTTATTTTTTTTATTTTTTGCTAAAATGTAGATATGATAGTTGTCTACTCGAAAAGCAAGTCGAGAAAGTGTATATTTTGTTTGTGTGTTCTATATTTAAGCCTCAATATCGAAAAAAGACGTCTTCGTTTTGCAAGACCTAAGTCAGACAAAAAAAAACCGTGCGCTTCTATGAATTGTAAAAAAGTTTTCTTGAATTTTCGTCTGCGTTTTGTAATCAATTATAAACGCATTTTGTGGTATTGAATAGTTATTTATGTTTTGAAAAGAACGGTAAACCACGAGAAACATATCTAATCAAATCAGCAGGCCTAGTATACCTTCAATATCGAAGACTTTACTTTCACTGTGAACTAGCATGACTAGCAATTAGCTGTCATATTACTAAGACATGAAAAGTCACCACGTCATTGATCTATTATATACAATTCTTTCCGAAACCAAACGCTAGGGTTTGTTCATCGCACATCGCACAGATCACCAGGAAATATCCTTTCACTTCCGTAATACACTAAAGTGATGACACAGAAACGATCCAAAACACACGGAGAGATTGTCACGCAGAAGGGTAGAGAATAAAAATAAATAAATAAGAATAAAATTACCCAACTCCGATCTTAACGAAAATTGCGGTAAAAAAATAAAAGATTTAGGTTCGAGCCGTGGCAAGGCGATAGGTCCACGCCTGGTCAGGCAAAGAAGTCAACGACACGTAAAGGAAAAAAAGTTAATTACAACAGAAAAACTCAGCCGCACACGGCAAGAACAAAAACCAACTCCTCCGGGCCTTCCCTAAACGGGACACAACCAAATGCGTGCGAACACGCTCTCTACAGCACCGTAAGGCCGCTACGCCATGAAGAAATTAACCCAACAAGTAAACAATGCTAACAAACAGTTAGTAATGAAACATAAAAAAGTTCAGCAGAACCGCACTTGAGAAACAAAGTTCAGCGGGGCGAAGAAACACACACGAAATAAAATTAAAAAAAAAAAGTCTTAACTGACCGACGCCGAGTCCAGTCCCATGACACTGTTGCCTGGCAGGATGATGGTGTCCAGATGATGCTCGAATCTATTCTTCACTCTGTTCCGCACATCCGTCGTGGCTGTGCGGAACAAAGTGAAGAATAGTTTCGAGCAGCGGTGCGCGAGAAGGTAACCGAGACGTAACATGCCTCGAGCTTCATATTGGGAGAGGAGCTTTCGAGGTAGTTACTGCATGCAGTTACTCAAACTTTTTCTTTAACCCTTCCCTTTAAAAAAAAAAAAACACGTCAGCCCAGTGGCGTCACGAGGGTCAGCGGCACCCGGGGCGGCAGCCCGCCGCGACACCCCCCCCCCCCCCACCCCACTCTCGCGTTGCACGCCGCGACTCCCCCCCCCCCCCCACTCTCGCGTTGCACGCCGCGACTCCCCCCCCCCTCTCGTGGCCCGCTGCGACACCCCCTGAGCGCTGCACCCGGGGCGGACCACCCCCCCCCCGCACCCCCCTTGTGACGCCACTGCGTCAGCCGGCGCTAACTTTTCATCTCGGGAGAAGACCACTCTTCACAAACGGTTATAGTTGCCAAGGAGGCTGACTTCGACCCAACTAGTCTCCGGGCAGAATAGACACAAGTATATTTACCAACACGCTCGTTTTTGATGCTAGTCTCCGGGCTTTGCTGTTTCTGTTGTATACATTGGTAGTTAGCACTTCACTAGCGCCACCTAGAACCAGCTACAGTGTGTCCCCAAGCAAGTGCCAAGCCTAGTCAAGAGTTGGACTACGCCCGATCATGTAACGGATCGTATATAAAACATGTGCCCTCAGTAAACCCAGTAATCCGATGTCATCCTGTTAATCCGTCCCAGCATGAACATTGGTGTCAGAAGACGGATAGCGAAACCATGGCCGCATTCCTACGACAGATTGCTCCATTTTCGGCGACGACCAACCCGGCGGAGGCATGGGCACATTGGCGACGAGGCTTCACCATATTTGAACGAGCGTGCAAGTATCACACCGAAGATGAAGAAACGAGAACGTCGTTGTTCTTGCATGTCGGGGGAACGGAGATCAACGACATTTACCGCACCCTGACGTTCCCGCCACTGGCAGATGGCTGCGAAAGGACACTTGCAGATGTCCTGGAGGCGTTCGACGAGCATTTCCGGCCGTACAAGAATCTCACGCACGCATCGTACATGTTCAACAGC
The DNA here is from genome assembly GCA_037355805.1 of Ixodes ricinus. Lineage (NCBI taxonomy): Eukaryota > Metazoa > Arthropoda > Arachnida > Ixodida > Ixodidae > Ixodes > Ixodes ricinus. The sequence continues at coordinate 105,392 of JAZHYW010030908.1, read as the reverse complement.
CTCCAACAAAAGGCAGGTCAGTCGTTTGACCAATTCGTCGCAGAGGTGAAGCTCAGGGCGCAGGAATGTGCGTTCGGGACAGCGCAAGACCGCATTGTAAAGGACCGGTTGATCCAAGGATTTCGGGACAACGCTCTCCGAGAACGTCTTCTTCGGTAGGGAGACATTTCCCTCAAGGCAGTCATCGACCAGTGCAAGGCGGCTGAAGTTTCGAAGACTCACTCAGAGGCCATGAAACAGAACGAAGAGGTAGTTCACGCCATGCGACACGACCGAACCAGCACCGCCAAGACCAGTTTCAAGAAGTCGGCTCAGCGCTCACGCGACGGACGTGAACAGACTACTCAGCCGGCATGCTCGAGGTGCGGATCGCGTCATCATGCTCAGAACTGTCCAGCCTATGGAAAAACTAGAGTGCCTTCATGTGCGCTTCGCATAGAGTGATGCCAACTGCCTGTTTCCCTTTCCCAGACCCTCTTCCACCGCCATTTTGTTCCTCATTGTTTCCCCGTGCGCCGGAAAGCGGCCTTTGTGTCCATCGGTCCTCCGATCCGAGGGGGGAAAAGCTAATCCTCCCTCCGTGGGTTCCACAACGCTGCTCCGAACTTGTGAGATAAGGTGCTTGTTTCCGGGAGGGTTATAAGCCCCACGGATTATCGCCGAGAACCAAAATGGCGCTAGTTTGTCGGCGAGTGGTATTACAAAGGGTGGCATCACCCTAGCAAAGCGCACATGAAGGCTCCCTAGGAAAAACATGCTTCAACTGCAACAAGAAGAACCACTTCGCAACAGTGTGCAACCAGCCAAAGGGGCAGCAGCAAAGGAGACAAGTGCAAGCACTGTTTGAGGCTGACGACGAGGCCATAAACCTGGATGTACTCTCCGTGGACAACTTAGACGACGACAGTGAGGCATGGATAGAGAAAGTCCACCGGGATGGTCACAAGACTTTTGTAAAGCTCGACACAGGAGCACAAGTGAATGTCATCTCGAAGGGTGAACTTCGCCAGTGGGAACCCCGACCAATTGTGCGTCGGACGAGGACAAAAGTTTCTACCTACTTTGGAGAACAACTGCCTGTCATTGGAGAATGTGAGTTGAGTTGCACTGCTAACCAACGTACAGGAAGCCTGAAGTTCATTGTTGTCGACCTTGATAAAGCCGTGCCCATTCTGGGGCTCGGAGCATGCAAACAGTACAACTTAGTTCAGCGAGTGCCTCGCGTCAACACAGTGATGGTGCAAGGCACAAGGGACAGCAATAATCATGCAACAGTAAGCCTGACAGAAGCAGCACAAAGCATCATCGACCAGTACCCAGATGTGTTCACAGGCACAGGAAGACTCCCTGGTCTTCACAAGATTGTACTGCGTGAAAACGCTCAGCCAAGTGTCTCAGCACCCAGGAAAATGCCCAAAGCATTGGAGGATAAAGTGAAAGCGGAACTCAAGAGAATGGAAAAGGAAAATGTGATTATGAAAGTGACTGAGCCCACAAGCTACGTCAGCCCCATCGTCATTGTCACGAAGCGAGACGGCTCCATCCGACTATGTTTGGACTCACGGAAGCTGAATGAAGACATCATGCGTTCGCACTACCAGATCCCGACACAGGAGACCCTCCTTGCGAGGCTACAGAATGCCAAGGTCTTCACGTTGCTTGACGTCTCGCATGCTTTCCACCACCTGCAGCTGGACGAAGAGAGCTCAAAATTGTGCACCTTTGCAACACCATATGGCAGGTACCGTTTCTTGGTTATGCCGTTTGGTCTCAACTGTGCACCGGAGGAGTTTCAACGCAAAATGGACGAACTGTTCGAGAATGAAGAGGACATCAATCCCTACTTCGATTATCTCCTCCTCGAAGCAAGCAGCGCGGAAGAACATTGTGACCAGCTCAGACGAGTGCTCGAAATAGCTCGCAAAGCCAACCTCAAGCTGAACAAGCACAAGTTGTAGCTTGCGGTTCCCAAAGTGCTCTATCTGGGACAGAAACTGTCGGAGAAAGGTGTGGCTCCAGAGCTTCGCAAGCTGGATGCAATCGCTGCATTCCCCACTCCCACCAACAAGCAAGAGTTGCTACGCATCTCGGGTATGGTTACGTACCTCACAAAGTTTGTACCCAACTTGGCGCATGAAACCTACCCACTACGACAACTTCTGAAGCAAGACACTGCATGAACCTGGGATGCGAACATGCAAGAGTGCTACAACAAGGTGAAGGGTTTGCTGGTATCGGCACCAGTTCTGCGTTTCTTCGATGCAAAAGAGACAACGGTGTTGTCTGTGGATGCGAGCTCGTACGGACTGGGAGCGGTCCTTCTGCAAAACGAACGTCCAGTCTCGTATGCATCAGCCACGTTGTCCGAGTCGCAGCGCCAATATGCACAAATTGAGAAAGAGCTTTTGGCAGTGGTTTTCGCCTTGGAACACTTCCACTACTATGTGTATGGACGCCAGGTCGTTGTGCAGACCGATCACAAACCACTAATTGGACTCTCGACAAAGCAGCACGACACAATATCCCCAAGACTGCAGCGCCTGCTCTTGAGGCTCCAGCATTATGATGTACACCTAACCTACGTTCCTGGCAAGCAGCTGCTAGTAGCAGACGCCCTTTCCAGAGCACCGCTTAAAACAGAAAAGGTGGACACGGCTGAAATTGAGACGTCGGCAGCTTCAGTTTGCCTAGTCATCCAAGCGTCGCCTTGCAAGCTCCAACAAATAAAGGAGGCGACTGCCATGGACGCTACGCTTCAGCGTGTGCTTCAGTACATCAAAGATGGATGGCCAGAGTGCTCCAGCGGCATGAGTCCGGAGACACGGGAGTTCTGGCACTGCAAAGAAGAGCTCCACTTCACAGATGGTCTACTCTGCAGAGGCAACCGCCTTGTCCTGCCTGCTGCATGCAGAGCAGATGCACTGACAAAGCTTCATCTTGGTCATCGAGGGATAGTAACTTGCAAGAACAAGGCAAGACAGGCTCTGTACTGGCCTACCATGAATGCTGACACAGAAGCGTTGGTAAAGCACTGCATCACATGTCAGCGCCACAAGCCCGGAAACCACCACCAACCGCTAATGGACATCCCGCTGCCATCTCTGCCATGGCAGAAACTGGGAATCGACACCTTCCATCTGAATGGAGCGTCACACTTGCTTGTAGTCGAATACTACTCAAAATATGTCGAAGTAGAAAGGCTGTCTTCAACTGCTAGCCAACCTGTCATCAGCAGTCTTAAGAAGATGTATGCACGCTTTGGGATCCCGAACGAAATCATCTCGGAAAACGGTCCTCCCTTTGACAGCAAGGAGTTTGCAGATTTCAACGCCTCATGGTCCATCATACACCAGACATCATCGCCCCACTACCCTCGGTCGAATGGGCAAGCAGAGCGAGCAATCAAGACAATCAAGGACACACTCTGCAAGACAGGATAGTCGGGTGAGGACCTGGACATGGCCCTTCTCACCTACCGCTCAACGCCAACATCCCCGCTGCCATCTCCAGCGGAAATGCTTAGGGGCCGAAAAGTTCGCACCCTGCTTCCAGTACATCCAAAGCTACTGATTCCAAACTACCCAACGAAAGCCCACCAGCAAGGACTTCAAGCTTGTCAAAAGGAACAGCACAAGCATGGAGAGAAGCACACTACTTCCACTCTGAAGCCGCTGAAACCTGGACAACAAGTCTGGTTCTGGCTGAACAACAAATGGACGCTGGGTGAGATCACAGCATTGGGTCCAGAGCCGCGCTCATTCATCGTACAAGGAAACGGTGGAGGCACGTACCGTCGAAACCGCTACCACCTGAGAGAAGCACACCTGCCACCAAGATATCAAGAGGCACCACCCCAAGTGCAAAGGAGTGCAGAGGATCTGTACCCATTGTCTGACTTTGATGAAGACTCCTCCCAGGCAGTGAGTGTACCATGTGATAACAGCAGTGAACCGACAACCTCAGGACACACACGTTCAGGAAGACAAGTCCGTCCTCCAAACCGCATGAACTTGTAAAAAAAAAAAAGAAAAGGACGTGTTATATACATTGTTAGTTAGCACTTCATTAGCGCCACCTAGCACCAGCTATAGTGTGTCCCCAAGCAAGGGCCAAGCCTAGTCAAGAGTTAAACTACGCCCGATCATGTAACGTATCGTATATAAAACATGTGCCCTCAGTAATCCCAGTAATCCGATGTCATCCTGTTAATCCGTCCCAGCATAAACATAACAGTTTCCGAAAGAGATAACCCTTCGGTGCTATCGGATTTCCGCGGAGGGAGAGAGAGAGTACATAAAATTGAAAGAATAAAACACGGAGGACAAGCACAGGACAACCACTTTGTAGAGCACGGCCATTTCTAGGATAGGGCGTTCGAAGCTTGGGCAAATACGCGGTATCGTTTCACGCGTGCACGGATGGCTGGTTTCAAAATTTTCCCACATCCCTAACGAAACCGGCCCATCTTCGTGTGCGTGCGCGATTTTCGTCCCGCGCCGCCGGTTTTAGCTCGCACGCGGCGTTGTTTTGGCAGGCAGAACTGTTGTGGACCGTCGATATTGTAAGGCCATGGTGTTTTCATCCTCCCGGGCAACAGTTACTTTGCTTTCCCTTCTGCAATACTCTGACTGACTGACTACTCCTGGGTGGCCGTCACTGTTCGCCGCGTCAACGACATATTCGTACCATTTCACTCCTCGTGACACAGGGTGCGCTGCTCGCTTTACTGTCATGGGCCGTCCTATCTAACACAACGAGCGCGAAAGATCGTGGTCATCTGCTGGTTCCGAAAGGGCGGGACGTTCATATAGGCCAATGAAGGCCCCGAATCAATGGGACGTCTGCCGATTTCTATATATTAAAGTTTACGACGCCTGCTGGTCTGTTAAGAAGTGTTGCTTACCCTTTTGAACTGCTCCGATGTAGCTTGCCGCCTATATTAAAATTTAAATGATCAATAAATATAACAGGGTGGAACTACTGTATTTGATTTTTATGTGGGTGCGTTGAAAAAAGTCAAAAATATTTCCAAGTTTGTGAAGACGCGCAATTCGCAAGTCCGTTTCAAGCCGTAAAAACACGTTTTTGTACGATATTGATGCTTAAATATAAAACATACAAACAAAATATACACTTTCTCGACTTGCTTTTCGAGTAGACAACTATCATATCTACATTTTAACAAAAATCGGAAAAATAAAAAATGTTTTTTTTTAGAAAATCGATTTTAAAATTGGTACTTTTTGGTTTTCGCATAACATTAACGTAAACGTCCCGCAAAGGCTATTTAATACAGGTAAATCATTTTATAATATCTCTAAAGAGCGTGTTTTGGGCTCTCCATAGACATAAAAAATATCGATGTAACCCAAGTAGATCGCCAGTATTTAATTGTCAAATTTCGTCAACAATTGACCGAGGGGGCGTATTTGACATTTTTACAGAAAAAAGCAAAACGCCTAAAATTATTTCATGGTATTAGAGCCTTTTACCTGTGCTCACAGAGTGCTTGAAAAAGTTAATATAATGTGGACTGAAAATCCACGACGGGAGATCGAGCGAAATATCCGAACCACGACGGATGTGAAAAACACTGCTTTCCGCCGCGGCCTGTTTTAAAATTCGTAAGTCGAGAACAAAAAATGCGACGGACTTTCCGTTTGTGGCTACTGCGTTTTTAGAGACGACGCCATAACATATATTTTTTTCAGCGAAATTAAAAATTCGGCCCTTTTTGCCTCCACGATTTGAGATGAAACCACCCATATATATATTGTGGATTAAATTGACTGACCCCGGGATTAAATTGTGTGGCGCTTGGATTAAATTGTATGGCGCTTGGATTAAATTGAGTGACCCCGGGATTAAACTGGTTGTCGCTTGGATTAAAATGAGCGGGAAAACCTGTAGAAGCAGATTCACTAAGTGCAGCCAAGCGGAGTGCAAGTTCGTCCGCTTTTTGCACAGGGGTTGCGATGGTGTCAGAACGCCGACCTCTTATTGGCTGATTGAAAAAAAAAATAGTGGAGAGACCTGGAGGCATCTAGCATTGAGGTCTACCCACTATCCTTGCGATCAAAGCCAATCAGAGCTCGGGGTCGTTCTGACGTCATGGCGACTCCTGCACAAGCAGAAGACGAATTGCTCCCCGCATAGACTCCCGGCAGGTGTTTGAAGCATCAAAATGCACGCGTCCTGAGACGAGCCGGCCTTCGTGCTTGTTCCATAGGTCGATGCTGGGTACGCGCGCAAATGTGTTAGAAACAGTAAAGTGCCGATTGTCGGTTCCACTAAAAAGCTGCGTTCGGTTCCTACCTCGAGACCGCAAACGGAGTTGTCGTGTCCGCTTCTTCCTCGGGATTTGTGTTTCAGTTTTCGCGTATGCAGAGCAGTGACCAATGGGACAAGCGCGGAAGAGGGCTCATCACAGGAGGATGCATGTCCAACTACTGCCGGGAACACTCAACAAATGTGTTTATAGTGTCGGCTCTCTAATATTTACAATTGTACACACATCTAAAATATATATATACATATATATATATATATATATATATATATATATATATATATATATATAGAACTTTTTTATAAATCCTAGGAGTAATTAATTAAAAACCGAGCGTGTTGGTAAGGTTTAATTTCACACACAAAACAATAAACACATAGTACGCAGCACCGAACATGACATGTTCTGTGCTCCGTATTATTTGTTTATTTTTTCGTGCATGAAAAAAGGCGTAAAAGCCGCAAACCTCACCAAAAATATCGGTTTGGAAGGTAAATTTTAAAGCGCAGTATTTTTGATGAGGCGGAATAAAACTACTTTTTTTTAATGGGAAAACACGGTCATGTCGTGGAGAATATTTTACTTGAATTTGAAGAAAAACATATGTGAATTTCTTTTTTTTAATTTTACGCTAAATTTGCAGGGCTTTTTATCTTCAGACAGGTTTCAAGCGCAGTGAATGGTTTCATTTATAAACTAGAGCAACAATTTATATCTAGATGATAGATACTTTTGACAAGAATATATGAGAAGAAATGGAATAGTAAAGCTTAAAAACGTTACGAGATATTGCAAAATGCATACGCACCAATATTAAGGAAAATATCAAAGTAGACATGGCGATATCGTGTAAAATGCTTCACCAAAATTAAACATTTTTTTATTTATTTTATTTGCACAACAATGCCGCACACTTGAACCCAAACACACATCGCCCTTGGAAGGGGACGCTAGTACCATCCTCTGTGGTTGCTGTTCCCAGGAAACCCGCTGCACTGCGACTGCCGGCTCCGGTTCCTGTTGGAATACAGTGACGTCTGGAGCTACCCACGCTGCGCATCACCGGCGCCGGTCAAGGGCAGCTACCTGAAGAACTTGACCGCAGAACAGATGACTTGCGGCAATGACTCCAAAGTCATCAGCTGATCCTTCTTATCCTCTCTGAATTGGTTTCCACAAACCGTTGTTTCCCAGTCGCTATCTATTACCGAATATCATGCCAGTTTTTATGGGCAGTTGGATGACGGAGATAAAAGGTAAAACTTTGAAGCGGCGCGCTTTTTTATGGGCATAAGCTTAGATTATAGTGACTCGTGTCTAACATACAGATAAATATACCTATAAGAACCAGTCATTTGTAAGGAATCGCTGGTCGGTTTCCCCGCGTTTCCCTCCCAATTTACTGAGTGTTTCATTATGCACAGTTTCGAGGTATTAGTTGAGATGCTTTCTGTTCTTTTTGTTTCACTCTGGTTCTTATGCAAACGGAGATAATAAGCAGCTCTATGTGAAATATCTGGTCCAGAGCGCGACACAGATAGCACGAAAAAGTGACTGCCCATTTCCCCTTTTTTCTTTTACAACTGAAAAAGTTGTATTACAAGCATGTAAAAGATTTGCAAATACGGGTCTTCAAATCAGGCGGCCCAAATCAAGTTTGGTGCTCATATACGCAATGAGTAAATTACGAAAAAAGACCGCCGATATCGTGTTAGCACTAACTGTGTCGCGCGGTGTATATCAGGTTCATAATTATTAAAACATCTACCTTGTGAAAGTAATTTCTTTTTCACAACCTAAAGAAATAAAATCTTCTGCATCACTGCTCGATCTTAGGCGAACGTCTCTGGTCAAGAGGGAACAATACGAAGTGTTTTGAAAGAGGCTGTGTGCTCGCTCTGTTTTATCAGAATATGATATATTGTCCGCCGGTATGGACAGTACAAACTACAGACATTGTTCGAAAGTTGACCACACCTCTCGACGGTGTGGTTTGCCGCACCAAAATTTTTTCACTGGTACAAGGGAATTGACCTTCCCCTGCCTACAGGCCCAACTTTGCTGCACTTGAATCAACACGCTTTCACTATAGCATGCCTTCTTCCAACTGTGGCAGTTCAATCGCCGAACCAGGAAACTCAGCCATGAACCAGACTGAGGACATCACTCCCAGTCAGCTATTCGCCACAACATCATCGCGGCGGGTCATTAAACCATCCAGTGACAAGGAACACTCTGCTCCTGACAGCAGACAGTCAATCGACCCCAAGTCAAGTATAAAAGCGAAATAAATAGGCCTATTGTGGCTAACCGTGACGGCTTGAAGCTGAGCTAGTTGGTTCATGGTTGTTAAAGTGCCAGCTTTAACAACCATGAACCAGCAGCGTCGGTGAAGGCCATAACAGCAGCAGGGCACCTCGCGGCCCATTGTCGGGTGTGCACATGTGCGCCAAACCTTGCCAGCATTGACATCCTGGCAAACAATCGCACAAGGGTTGCTCGAGAAATTCTCGAGGCCGCTGCTATTGACGCGAAGGGGGATCATTGGGTGAGTGCACCGTCAATCGCGCTGCACCAGAAAGAACTGGTATACCTGCGAAGAGCCGCACACTTGACAGGCACATGAAAGAAGAGAAAGAGTGGGAGACGAAGGTTCAAATATAGAAGAAGAGGAAGAATCCGTTCAGCGCGATATGTAGACTAAAGAGAAAAAAAATTTCATTAAATAGTTGCTAGTCGAGCGGTGTGTCTGCCTTTTTGTTTGTCTGTGTGTGTGTGTCCTTAAAACGTTCAGCTGGCACTTTAACAAACAAGTGGCTAACCGTAGCACGCGAACTATGGCCGCTTTCGTAGAACAAGTTCCAGAATACTCCCTGAAACACTCGGAACACCGGGAACGACGCGATCGAATATCGTCGAGACAGAAGTCGCTTTGTGCGTTTGCAATCGGGCTGAACCACTCCCGCACATTGAATGTTCCGTGATCCTGCGCTATGTGCAATTGGCTTGGCCGCTCATAGAGTACAAGGACGAGGTGCGATGATGCGCTGCTTCATTGGTTCCATTAGCTCGTAGCAACGGGCTGTAGTTGAGCTTGTTGGTGCATAATACTCTAATAGGGCCAGCTGTACTTAGAAAATAGAATATAGAGAAAAAAAAACAGACATACCGCTGGACTACCAATTGTGGTTTAATATTTCCTCCTCTTTGTGAACCTTGACTTTGTGCATTTTTTCTTTCTTTCTTTTAAACCCACATAAAAATATAAGACGTTTACAACTTCCTCTAACGCCGAATTAGAGCGCAGCTCTTGGGGAGGAGGAAGAGGGAGAGGTACTGAGGGGAGGGTATGCCCCTCCTGCTCATCCATACCACGGTGCATTATGTGACGTTTCCCATAATACACCGCGAGGTTACGCCGACGTGTCACGAAAAAGTTTACGCCGACGCGTTACAATTACGCCGACGCCGCCGGCGTAACCGTAACGCGTCGGCGTAACGCTTTCGTGACGCGTTGGCGACGCGTCACGCCGACGCGTTACGTTGATGCGTTACGGCAACGCCGACGGATATGGCGACGCCGACGCGTCACAGAAAAGCGGTACGTCGACGTGTTACGGTTACGCCGCCACCGCTCAAGCCGGAAACGGGCGCCAAGGAGCTGCCCTCTAAAACAACCCCAATTCCAGCCTTAGTGGTGAAACAATCTGCAGCAGTACAGCAATGCTTGAAGGGCTTACTGTCAAATTCACACCGGCCGAGCAGAACACAATGCTTACATCGCTAAGCAGCCTAAAGGTGTCCCTCCCCTGGAGGATATGTTCCCGGAATGTATCCGTGATATCAAATATAACAGACTCTCAATCTCATTTCCATCGAGACAAAAAATTGCCAAACAACGCGAGCCCTCCTTCGCTGCACTGAGCTATGTGCAGCCAAGATCCGAACTTACAGTCCCCTTTCTAGACATTACGCCACTGGAGTAGTCAGGGACGTGGACACCACGCTCACTGATGCCCAGATCGCCGATAACTTAAGGTCTCCGGAAAACAGAGTTGCGCGACTTCTCAGACCAGGCAAAAGTTGAGCGGTAAAGATTTCTATCTCTGGACCGACGCTGCCAAGCTTCGTTTGCCTTGGCCACGTCCAGCAACCAGTGACCATATTCAAGGAGGGCCCATACTGTGCCGGAAGCGCTGTTGCTATGGACATCGAGAAGCAGCCTGCAAGCAGAATCCAGTACGTGGCCGCTGCAGTGGCACTCATGACAACACAGACAGCTGTTCTGCGCAAGAAAGGTGCATGAACTGCGGAGCCGCTCACATGGCTAGATCACCAACATGTTTAAGAGGGCAAAAAGAGACAGAAACCAGGAATTACGCCAGTCAACACGCTGCCGATTTCCGCACAGATAGAACCGCGGTTTATGAAACCGAATGGCCCGAGCTAGCCAGAAAATGTGAAGAGCACTCTCGAACTCTACAAATAAACTTGAGAAGCACGCTCGAAAACCAACCTTCAAATAGAGCTTCGTACGTTGCAGTCACTAAGGGTTCAAAGGAAACGAAAAAAACTCACTCCTGACTAACCCGGTGCCAACTTCCCCTCAGTTACTACATCACACACTCCCGAAAGTGGTAGAGCCTGCTCCGACTGATTCAAAGCAGCGTCCTTCATCAGAGCAAAACACACCATCCGTTTCAACGGACACATCTTCAGTCAAAGGATGGGTTCGGTATCTTCAAGCTGCACCTAGCATGATCTGCACGTTGCTGGAATCTGTTGACGCAGAATTGGCACAAAACACCCTTGCTATTCTTCGAACGGTCATTCCACCCATTAGATTATTCTAAAAACTACTTTCCCTGCACACAACCACGAATAGACGCCCAACCACACAGCATCGAGGCGCCAAGACCAGCTTTTTTATCTGGCACTGAAATGGTCGAGGTCTCAAGTGCAAGAAAAACACGTTCATTTAAAACATGCACAGCACCGACACACATCCCGCGTTATAGCCCTGCAGGAAACCCACGGCGACTTTGTTATTGAGGGGTACGAAAGGTTCACACACCCGAGTATTGTCCACAAGCCCCGAGGAACGACCACCGCACCGTCCCCACTCAACATGGTGACTACGCACCACAAAAGACATCTCGCCACCATCTAAGAGGATTCAACGCACATCAACTCCCCCTACAAGGAGCACGTCGTCACCCACACCCAAGTGAACGGAGAGTGCATAACACTAGTAAACGACTACTTGACACCGCAGTGTCCTCAACCGCACGCCCCCCCCCCCTCCACAGCACACTGGAACGAAAGGCCACAACCCCATACTTCTTCTCGGCGACTTCAATTGTATCATTCACAGCCCGGGATGTTATCGAACCAGAGCCATGGGATGCAAATTGAAAGCCATTTTCAACACCCACCGCATGACCTTCCTCAATGACACCTTATATCCAACCCGCAGGAACTGCAGAGGAAACGAACACCAACCCTGACCTCACGTGGATCGGCGGCGATCATGGCGCCTGTTGGGATAACAGCATGGAGTGCTTGGGCAGCGACCACCGTATTATCCAAGTATCACTCACACCCAGGCACCCAACCAAACGAGCCAGACCACAATTCGCACGTACCACCATTATTACGGACTGGCACAAGGAACGTGTAGAGGACAAGCCAACTGGGGTGGTAGATAAAAGGAGGAGGCACACGTGCAAAGGGGCTCGAGACAAAACACACCGACGGGACAGTTTTGCGATGTTTACTGATGTAAATATTTCGTATTGTAAATAGTCTCGGCGGTAAACAAATTGAAGAGACCTCTGGTTCCTTCAAGTGTTGACCCGAATCACGACCAACTGACCTGCTTATGGCAACCTCTGAAGACCCTCCACCGTCTGGCGTTGCTGCCTTTCATCAACTACGCCTTCCGAAATTCTGGTCCTCTGATCCTCAAGTATGGTTCGCGCAAGTGGAGAGCGGCTTTATCACCAGCAAGGTAATGTCTCAAGCGCAAAAGTTTCATCACGTCGTGGCCGCATTACCGCCCGAAACCGCCATGGAAATACGAGACATCATCCTCGACCCGCCCACTATCTACCCCTACTACGTTCTGAAAGCAGAACTTATAAAACGGACTTCAAAGTCAGAACAACGACGACTCCAGCAACTTATATCGTCGGAAGAGTTGGGAGACAGAAAACCTTCCCAACTTCTCAGTCGCCTTCAACAACGTCTGGGTGCGAAGGCTACAACGTTCGACACAGCCTTCCTACGAGAGTTGTTTCTTCAACGACTGCTCGTCAATGTACGGATGATCCTCGCATCTGTACCTGGGCTGGTTTTACCCGAACTTGCCAAACTGGCAGATGCTGTCATGGACGTCTCGACTCCAAACGTCCACCCTGGTAGCCGTTCTTCAGGATCAGCGGCCACACTTCTCGGGAGAGGCGCCTTGCGATACACCTTGCCCACTCGAAGACATACGAGAGGAGTTCCATCGGGAGATGCAAAACCTCTCAGTGAGGAGATCAGCCATCGCAACCCGCTCTGCTTCACCACACAAGCGACGTCTTTCAACTCGTCCTCGCCCCGTGTCTTCGGCCGCAACCCGGGCGAAATCACCGGACACTAGGCTTTGCTGGTACCACCGAACCTTCGGAGAAGACGCCCGCAACTGCGTTTTCCCCTGCTCAGCCTCGGGAAATGCGTCAACCAATCACTAGAGGCGGCGAGTGGTGCCGGTAACCACCCTAGCCGCTTGTTCTTTATAAGTTATAACTGATCGCGACCCTGGTTTTCGTTTCCTTGTCGACACCGGTGCAGAGGTAAGCGTCGTGCCCAGCTCTAGTGTTGCAAAAAGATCCAAGCAAACGCCTTCCATGCTACAAGCCGCAAATAAGACGCCCATCGCCACTTACGGCGAACAGACCATGACTCTTAACATCGGGCTACGAAGATTTCTCCGATGGATCTTTCTAGTTGCGGACGTGTCGTATCCCATTGTTGGCGCCGATTTTCTTCGCCACTACAACATCATGGTTGATATGCAGGGCAAACGATTAATAGATGCTACAACAAATCTGGCAGTGCAGGGAATCACGTGCATCACTCCGATCATTGAGTATGCGGGATGCTTGACTCCTCAGTCTCCCTACCAAAAGCTATACTTCAAGAGTTTCCAGGCTTAACGCGCCCAAGCAATTTTTAACGCCCTGTTAAACACGATATCACCCACCACATTGTGACGACTGGACCACCCACCTATGCACGTGCACGACGACTGTCACCAGATCGTCTGAAAGTAGCCCGCCTGGAGTTCGAGCGCATGGTCGAGATGGAAATCATCCGCCCTTCCTCAAGTCCCTGGGCGTCACCACTCCAAATGGTGCTGAAAAAAGAGCCTGGAGATTGGAGACCCTGCGGCGACTACCGGGCACTCAACAACGCCACAGTCCCCAACCGCTACCCGTTACCGTACATAGCGGACTTCACAAGCTCCCTTCATGGCGCGACAATATTCTCAGGGATAGACCTGGTGAAAGCCTATCACCAAATACATGTTGTGCCGTCCGACATCCCAAAGACTACAATTATTGCGCCGTTTGGTTTGTATGAATATCTGCGCATGCCGTTCGGCCTCCGGAACGCAGCGCAGACATTCCAACGATTTGTCAACCATGTCACCCGAGGATTTGCGTTTTGTTACGCCTACGTAGACGATCTGCTCGTTTCTAGCTCCACTGAGGAGCGACACCTCGAACATCTTAGGCTTCTCTTTTAACGCCTAAAGCAGGGGTGGCCAAGCTGCGGCTCGCGAGCCGCATGCGGCTCTTCGCGTGTTAAAGTGCGGCTCGCAGCTCCCTCTCCCCCCCGCCCTCCCTCCCCCCACCTCCCTCCCGGTCACACGAACACTTCTTTAAAAAGGAAATAGAACGCGTTTGAAATCGAAAGATAGGTTGCGGTTTAGTAGTCTTGTACTACTGCTATCTTGCGTACAGTTGGACTGCTTTTGACTCGGATAGATTGAAAGTAGTTCGAGCTTCGTTTATTGTTCTAAACAAAAACTTGCAATTCCCCCCCCCCCCTCCCGCGGCTCCTGGAAGTTTCGTGGATTTGTTTGCGGCTCTTAGGCCGGGTCAGCCTGGCCGCCCCTGGCCTAGAGGAATACGGCTTGATCGTCAACAACGCTAAATGCGAGTTTGGCGTAACCGAATTACCTTTCCTCGGTCAATAAGTGGATCAACGCGGAGTTCGTTCTCTCCCTGAAAAAGTAGAAGCTGTTCGAAACTTTCCACGCCCCTCAACAGTTCGGCAACTTTGGGAGTTCTTGGGATTGACCAACGTCTATCGCCGCTTCATCCCGAATTGCGCCTCAACCTTGCTGCCTCTTACGGAGTTTCTGAAAGGTGCCAAGCGTGACTCCACCCCACGTACGTGGTCCGAAACAACCTGCCATGCATTTTCTTGCAACAAACATGATCTGGCCAACGCGGCTCTTCTCACCTACCCACAGAACAATGCACCCATCAACATCATGGTAGGCGCATCAGACGTCGCGATAGGCGCAGTTCTGCTACGAAACTTTCACAGTGAATGGAAATCAATCTCTCTCTTTTCAAGGAAACTCACACCAGCAGGGAGTCGGTATAGCACGTTTGGCCGCGAGCTTCTCGAAATCCACCAAGCTATCAAACACTTTCGGCATTTCTTGGACGGTCGAGATTTCTACGTCCTTACCGACCACAAACTCACATTTTGCGCTAAAGCCTGCCAGTGAGAAATTCACCCTCCGCGAGATCCGCCAGATGGCGTATATCTCCGAGTTAACGACGGACATTCGCCTTGTAAAAGGCACACACAATGGTACTGCTGACGCGCTGTCATGCATCACGACGTCTTCTGCTGCTCAATCATACCAACAGCTATCGATTTTCAAGCTATGGCTTTCGCTCAGAAAGACGACAGGGAACTTCGAGAGCTGCAAGCTTCACATCCACGCCTAGAATTTAAATCTATTTCCCTTCCACTGTGTGACATTCATATTATTTGGGACTCCTCATCACCTGTACCGCGACCCTTCGTACCCAAGGCGTTTCGACGTCAAGCTTTCGAGTCTCTCCATTCACTGGCCCAGCCGGGAATTCGAGCGACACAACGCCTCCTAACGCAGCGGTTTGTGTGGCCAGGGATCAATAAGGACGTCCGAAACTGGGCACGAACTTGCCTTAGCTGTCAAAGGGCAAAAGTCCATCGGCACACATCGGCGCCCGCCATGACCTTTCCATTGCCGACTGCTCGTTTCAATTACGTTCATTTGGACATCGTAGGCCCTCTTCCCCCATCGGACGGTCACAAATACATATTGGCATGTATTGACAGATTCACCCGCTGGCCGGAAGTGATATTCATGCCAGACCTCACTGCTCAAACGATAGCAAAGACTTTTGTGGCTGGTTGGATAGCCCGCTGTGGGGTATCGTCATCTGTCACTGCCGATAGAGGCAGACAGTTTGAGTGCACATTGTTTCATGACATTTAGGCACTTCTTGAAACCACATGAATTTGAACGACTGCATACCACCCCATCAGCAACGCCATCGTCGAACGCTTTCACCGAACCTTCAATGCTTCACTGAACGCTCAGGAGGATCGCGTCCACTGAAGCACGTTTCCTCCCATGGTGCTTCTCGGCCTACGTGCGACACCTAAAACGGATATCAACTGCGCCCCGGCTGAACTTGTCTATGGAAGACAGCTTCGCCTTCCAGGAGAATTTTCAGCTGCAGCCACAAATATCCGGAAGGTGATCCTACCGATTATGTGACCCAACTTCGAGCCGCAATGTGTGCTCTTCAGCCGGTAGCTCCACGGGTGCAACGACCTACACAATCGTACGTTCCTGACGACCTCATCACTTTCTCCCACGTATTCGTTCGTCGCGACGCAGTTCGAAAACAATTAAAGTCTCCTTACAATGGTCATTTCCGTGTCATTGACCGTCACGACAAATATTTCCACCTTGACATCACTGGACGCAACGAAACCATGTCAGTTGATAGGCTGAAACCTGCATTCATAGACACGAACCAGTCTATGCATCTCACTACATCGAACTGTCCTCCACACTACAGACAAACTAACACTACTACCCTCATTTGAACACTGACTGCCACGCAGGGGGGTCATAGTTGGTGTGAAGGAGTAAGCTAAGAATCAATCACGAAACCTCTTGGTCTTAAGCCATATGTACAGGGTCAAGTTTTCTGTCAATGAAGCACAGTCTGACCCCCTCTCCTCCCCTCCCCCCTCAAAAAAAAGAAAAAAGTCTACACGATAAAACAGCTCGCAAAAATGAAAACTTGACGGATAACGTTATAACTGTTTTGTTGTCGTGTTCGCGCCGACACTGTCGCCTTGTGTACTTTATATCAATGAGGTAAAAAGTCCCTTCTCCACTAATTGCGAATCTAAATTTGTCATGAAACAGAGGAAACTGGTTCAGGAGGCATTATACCTGGCGCTAACTATTCCAGCGCCATATTTTTATGGCATCAGGAACAAAGCAGCATAGTAGAGTGCCCTTCAAACGACAATAATAATAATTATTAAAAACTGCCGGATCTCCACTGGAGACACCGAGGCACGGTTGAGTAGTCGTCACAATAAAAAATCTAAAGAAACAAAATAAATAGCCTAACGTTCGTCGGCGGCATCATGAGGCCTCGCCGAGTGCGGAGTATAACGGTCTTGCAAAACGATATATATTTTGCATTCGTTCTTTTCTTTTCTACCACGTCGAATTCTGACGCAAAGACTCTCTCCCTCCTCCGTTACAACGCGTTGTTTGTTATTAAATTAACAAATTAGATTCAAATAAGGGTCGTGGCATCATCTAGGGTAAAGAAACAAAAAATAAAACCAAACAAGGAACATTGCGAGCAGTGCAGCTTAGCACGGCAGTGGCTCAGCCGGACGCGATAGCGAACGGACGTGCGATAGAGCGCTTTTCAGCGACTACAAGAGCGGCGGTTTCCAGTCATGGTGATACTGGCTCCGGCGGTTTGACGAGTGACTACGCGGCTATTTTGCCCTCGATTCCCTCCGGCGAAGCTATGAACCGCAGCCTTGTGCTGCACGCTGACACCCGGGGACGTCCGTATCGAGTTGAAGATTTTGTGCGGCCGCTGAACCAGGTGCGTGTCCGGGAAGACGTGAAGGCCTGGGCGATTTTCAAATGGGACGCGTGTGGCTCCCAAAACTGCATACTACTGCAGCTAAGGAGAAGCTCCTGGCGACAGGGCACCTGCAGGTGAAGGACCGCTTGTGTCTGGTCATCGATGCCAACAAGCGGGAATTAAAGGTTAAAATTCACTGGGTGGCGTTTGACGTGCCCGTGGAAACTATCCGTCGAGCCTTCAAATCCTACGGAAAAGTTAAGGTAGTCACCCGCGAAAAGTGGAAGGTCGAGGGTTGCATCGTGTTTTCGCGGTTTTCGTTTGGGCCTCCTCTTAGGAACGTACCAGCCGAGCGAACTTATTTCGACGTGTCCGATCTGGTGGCCTCTATTTGGCCCATCTCTTTATTCAACAAGGTTGTTAACCGTTTTACCTTCCTGCGTGATCAAAGCAGTCCCTTTTTGCGTACGGTTTTTGAGGTTCAATTTCGTGACGCCTTACCTCCTTTTATGGTTTCGTCCTGTGACGGATGGTCTCGGCCACTAAGTGCCTATTTAAGAGAAGTGGTTGGCGCTTGCAGATTATTATTTGCTCGCTTTTCGTTAGAATATTTATGCAATGTGTCCCGAAAACATCTAACGAACGTTTTATTAGAAATGTATGTTTTCACCTCCCATTTATCGAGTGTTGTGCAGCACTCTACCCGGGCAGGATGTACTCTGTCGGGTTAAAAAAAATGCTGGTACCCGCTAATATGGAAACGTCTTTTTTTAATTACATACTGGGACGCTGTCGGTTAAAACATGGCTGCATGAGAAAGGTGTGTACGTCCCCTGGTCTGTGAATTGTTTTTTGTGTAAGCAACCCGAAACTAATGAGCATGTGTTCTTAAACTGCTGGGATGCAGTGTTTTACTGGGACGTTCCTCAGCGAACGTTGAAAAAAGATCTCCCGTTGAATGCGCATGGGATACGGTTTCTGCCAGTTGATGTTACAGACTCTGTGCCATATGATTTAATTATGATCGTAGGACTCCGCATGGCAGTGCGGCATGCAGACGTTGACGCGCGACCTGTGTGCCTGTATTTCACTGAGAGCATTCGGAACATTAGGGAAGTGTACAGCTTTTCAGGAGATGGCCCAGATTGGATGCCAGTCTCAGACAACCTAGCTACAATAAGATCTGTATAAGCACTCCACGCTCACCCAAGTTTCGCTGACGTGTTTGTGAACCGCATATCTGTATATTAATACCATGTCTACCCGGCAAGAAATAAAAGAAGCGCGCCCGCGGCCCAACGGCTATCGTGCTTGGTTCACACGCAAAGAGCCACGGTTCGATTCCCGCCAAGCGGACGTACATTTTTATTATCTCTATAACTCTCGCATTTTAGCAGATTCGAGAACCCTATGCGTATTCGAGGTCCCAATGTTCTAGGCGCCGAATGTTCTACGCCGAATGTTCCAGAAGCCCAACTGGCCATACCACTGATGACTGCAACATCGGCTACAAATGTGTAAGCTGCAATGGCGACCGTCCTGCCTACTCTCGATCTTGTAACCACTTTAAAAGGAGAAAAGAAATACTTGCTCTCCAATATGAAAGAAAATATTACCTACCAAGAAGCAAAAGCGCCGCTTCTTTGCTTTCCAGAGGAGGCTCTTTTGCCGAGGCGGTGTCCAGCAGAGGACCGGCACCGTCCATGGTATCAGTGGCAACCCAGTGGGGTGTCTTTTTCAGACCGGGGAAGCCACTGCAGTCTTCTACGCTCAGGCTGAAGCTTACGCTTCCTGGGCATTCTATCTCAGCTGCGAAAGCAGCAGATGCACCTAGTCGCACCAAGGACCTAGGTGCCACAGTAGCGATGGAAGTCACGCCTTCGTCTCGACTCTGGTTCCGTTCCTCAGGCCACGGAGCGAGTCTCTGCTCCCTTCCCTGGGGAGAACTTCCTCGTCTAGGAAGCAGCACGTGATACGTGCGACAAATGATACAGACGGGACTGTGGGCCGACCTAGCACGTCGACCGCCGCCCCATCAGGTCAAGGCAGGGACCGTGGGCTGCCCCCGCGATCCCTAGACAACTTTAGGGCCTCTGGTAGGCCTGCCAAGAAGTTACTATAGGCAAAAAAGACGGCAGATGCAGGCAACCTTTCTGCTCCAGAGCCAGATCTTGGAGGAAATGGAGTGGCAGACCCAGAAACAAAAGCATCAAAGAAAAACTCCAGTATTTCCTCCTAGATGAAATCATCGCACACATCACCGCCTTTTTCTCCACCGCTTCTCTGATACTTAAATTTCTATAAGAAATGACGGCAATCATTCAGTGGAATTGCCGAGGTCTACTGAGGAACTTTAATGTGTTCGTGATATTTGAACTTTGAAGATATTGAGTTCCTCCTGGAGGAACACCGCCCACTTGCTCTATGCTTACAAGAAACGCAAGTTCCAAGCATACAAATTTTCTTAGACGCTTTCATATTTTTCGAAAAGACCGAGAGGATGCGTCTGTTTCTGCGGGAGGAGTTGCAGTGGTTGTTCCAAAGCACCTTCCCTGCTCTGAAATCGCTCTTAATACCGGGCTAGAGGCAGTAGCGGTGCGCATCCTTCTTCACAAAGTGGTGACTGTATGTTCCGTGTACATTCCTCCTTCTTTTACTTTTCGACAAATGATTTTATTGCGCTTTTGCATCAAGTTCCTGAACCTTTTCTTTTACTTGGCGATTTTAACGCGCATATTTTTTGTGGGGTAGTGACCACATCGATGCCCGTGGTCGAATGATCGAGTCAATTTTAATGTCGCATACACTTAGCCTTTTTAACACTGGAGAACCGACCTATTTTAGCCCATCGTCATTATCGTCCTTATGTATTGATCTTTATATCGGTAGTGCATTTATTTTTACTTCTTTTACGTGAGCAGCAGGCACTAACCCATGATGAGATGTGATCACTTTCCTATTTTCTTAAAGAACATCATTCCTTCAAAGTGCATGGCAATGCGGACTGTCCGTTTGAAGATTGCGAAAGCGAATTGGTCTCTTTTTCACTGAAGCGACACAACTTGCATGCACGTCACTTGATAGACTTTCTGTCGACCAGTTACAGAGTTGTTAAGTAATTTTATTCTTCAAGCTGCAGAGCTTGCTATTCCTAGGACTTCCACGCATCTCCCGCGGCGACCCAAGCCATGGTGAAATGAAGAGTGTACTCAGTCACGGAAAAAACAAAACAGAGCCTCGGGTACCTTTCGACGGTACCCCACGCACAAGCAACCTCCGTTGCTTTAAGCAAATGAAAGCTCAAGCAAGGTACATCCGACGTCAGTCGAAAACGTGAAAACTTCCAAGGGTACGCCTTTCCATTAACAGTAGTGCAACAGTCAAAGAAGTCTGGGACAAAGTTCATCGCATTGAAGGGAGAAATCATGCCTTCTCAGTCACACCCCTCCCCTACAACGGGATTTGTCCGGAAAGTCTAAAGGAGCAAGTGGACCTTCTCGGTGAGCATTTTGCTCTTGTATCGAGCTCCGAACATTAATCATTTGCATGTTCTCGCATACAAAGCACGTGCAAAATCACATGCTGTGAAGACTACAGGTGCTGCCCATGAAGACTACAATCTACCCCTTCGATGCGTGAACTCGAAATGGTTCTTCACTTAACTAAGCC
This sequence comes from Ixodes ricinus, assembly GCA_037355805.1. Classification (NCBI taxonomy): domain Eukaryota; kingdom Metazoa; phylum Arthropoda; class Arachnida; order Ixodida; family Ixodidae; genus Ixodes; species Ixodes ricinus. The sequence continues at coordinate 84,245 of JAZHYW010030908.1, read as the reverse complement.
TTCAGCTGCAGGACCTGATGGCATACACTACCAGATGTTAACACATCTTCATCCTTCTACGTTATTTCTTATTTTGTACCTTTTAATCGCATGTGGCACGAGTGCAAATTCCCTTTGGCATGGCTAGAGGTAGCCACTGATGTTCCTCTTTTAAGACCTCGCAAGGATCCTTCTGCATCAAGCTATCGCCCTACGTCGCCCTTACTAGCTGTTTGAGCAAGACTTTTGAGCGTATTGTAAACAAAAGACTTATGCACTATTTAGAAAAGAAAACACCTTGGATAAGAATCAATGTGGGTTTCGTTCCTGTCGTTTTACGGTTAAGACCATATGGTTCGTCTTGACACCGTAATTCGTGAAGCCTTTGTGAACAGACAGTTGTGCGTATCGGTGTATTTGATGCGGAGATTAGTGCGATATAGCATACTAATGGATAAGCTTCATTTCGCACTTTTCGTCTATGTATCTATATCTATCTATCTATCTGGCTATCTAACCTCTTACGCCGCGGGTCGATAAATAAATAAAAAAGACCGGCGCCGGCTGGGATTCGAACCGTTGACCCTTTGATCAACAGGCAGACGCGCTAACCACAGAGCTATGAAGGCAGTCATTCAACGCACTCTAAACGGTTGTTTATATCTTTACCATAGGACGCGCTTTACAGCGCTGTCACAGCTACCGGTGCGCGCGCGTTCCATGCACGAGGGCTCATTCCGCTCTCGTGAGGCTGAGCACGGCCGCTGGCTCACCCTCTCCCGCGCTCGGGAGAGGGTGATGTAGCGGCCGTGCTCAGCCTCGCGAGGCGGGATGAGCCCTCGTGCATGGAACGCGCGCGCACCAGTAGCTGTGACAGCGCTGTAAGCGCGTCTATGCAAGATATAAACAACCGTTTAAATACCGTTGGTTGAGACTAGCTGAGACGCCAGAAAGTCTGGTCGGTACCATTTTGAGTGTTTGTGCGTATGGCGCGTGCTTTGCTCGCCTTCCTAAGTGACACAAACGCACGTGCTGGGCTGCGGAGATCGTGCGCAGGGCTGTGAAAGTGTCAACAAATTTAGAATCGCCTCAAGAGTGGGCTGGCGTATCTAGAGTGTGCCGGCCACCTGACGAACGCGCATAACTCCGCACCGTTTGATGCTATTCGCATTAACGTAGATAATCATTCCCAAAGGATGGGTTCTGCTGATTTTTTATATGGAGAAGGCATGACACAGCATCGCGTCATGGAATTCTCCGTGAATTGTATGAAATAGGTGTACGAGGTAGGATGCTTGCTACCATCAATAGCTATCTTTCTGATCGAACTTTTCTTTGTGAAGTTAGGAGCGTCTTTCTCTAGAGAATTCGTCCAGGAGCCTGGGGTCGCTCAAGGGGAGTCCTCAGCGTTACTCTCTTTTGGTAAAGATGAACTCAATAGCCCGTTCCCTACCTTCCTCTGTGTAATATTCACTCTATGTCGATGACCTTCAAATCTCTGTTTCATCGTGCAATCTTTCTATTTGCGAACAGAGGCTTCAAGTTGCTATCAACAATCTCCAAAATTGGGAGGATGAAAACGGCTTTAGTTTATTTTCGGAAAAGACAGTTACTGTCTGTTACTCCCGTATGAGAGGAGTCCCTGCGGATCGTTCTCTATATAGGCGCCATACCCCTATCCCTGTGAAAGTAGACCACAAGTTTCTGGGCCTCACTTTCGACCGTAAGCTATCGTTTGTGTCTCATATAAAAAGTCTGAAGTTAAAATGCCAGAAATTTCTGAACCTCCTTAAAGTCTTGTCCCACAAGACATGGGGCTCTGACCGTCTATGTCTTTTGCGAATCTATCGCTCGGTAATCCACTCGCGCCTGGACTATGGCAGCTTTGTGTACGGATCTGCTAGGCCATCAGCTCTTAAGGCACTCGATCCCATCCATCATCAGGGACTTCGCTTGGCAATATTTGCCTTCAGAACGTCGGCTGTGCTCAGTCTCTACGCTGAGGGAAATGAGATGTCCCTTGACAGACGGCGATTCTCCTTGGGATTTATGTATTCATTAAGGATACGATCAATCGCTCAGCATCCAGCCCGGGAGGCAGTGGAGGGCACGAAATATCAGAGGACATTCGAAAACAAGCCAAGCATTATCCCTCCATTCGCGATGAGAAATGGGAATGTGGCAGAGTCAGTTGGGATAGACAGTGAGCTTCCAGTTGCCGCAGTTCCAACGACGGTGGCACCTTGGGATTTTAACTGCATACGTTTCGATTTTTCACCAACAAAGTTTGATAAAAAGGATACCCCATCCGAGGTCATGCGACAAGAATTTTGCGAACTCCAGAAGCTGCATGATTCTCATTCACACTATTACACAGACGGCACAAAAACGAAATCATTTGTTGGCTGCGCCATGATCGGCCCATCAGTAAGAAGTGTTCGTAGGCTAAATTCGTTCGCGACTGTTTTCACTGCTGAACTGCGCGGCCATCTGCTTGCAATAGATCACATCATCCAAACACGTAACTCCCGGTCAGTTATATATAGAGATTCGCTGAGTGCGTCACGGGCTCTGATGTCACTTGAAACCCCAAAGAACGCCCTCATTGTTTTATTACAAAACAAAATAGTAGCAGCTACCAGGACAGGATGTAATGTTCTATTCTGCTGGTTGCCGAGCCCTGTCGGAATCCCAGGGAATGAAGAGGTAGATCGTGCTGCGGGCACTTGTGGCACCCGTACTGTGGACATTAGTGGTATCCCATTCAGAGATTAATGTGCCCTAGTCAAATATCATGTTAAAGCTCAGTTGCAAACAGAATGGAGCCTTCAGGTGTCAAACAAACTGCACATGATTAAGCTCTTTTTTAGTGAGTGGGAGAGTTCTAGGCACAAAGACAGGTTTTATGAGGTAGCCCTCTGTCGTCTACGCATTGGGCACACGCGGCTGACGCGTGGACACTTTTTTGCGTGGGGAGGACCCTCCTGAATGTGAACATTGTCAGGAACCTTTGAGTGTCTTGCATATCCTTCTTGAATGCCCTGCGTAGGATGATAAACGCCGCCATTACTTCTCCCAGCTCTACAAAGAGCATGTACCTCTACACCTGTGTGTGTTGCTTAAAAATGAGCCACTACTCCCACCCACCCAGGTTTTTAAGTTTTTGAAAAAGTATTGATCTTTTACACAAATTGTAGCAATATTTATAATGTAAGGTCCTACTCTTATTTTATACATTTTTCAAATTACCAGCTACTAAAGCTCTTTCTTCTTCAAAATACTCTTCTGCAATTGTATCATTTCTTGGCGCATCATAGCCTTAGTTCCTTTTGCGCCACAAAACCCCAATCTACTACTACTACTATTCCTTGTTCTTGACCTCGTCATTCGTGACAATATCTATAATAAAAACAAGAAAAATAAGTGGCTCCAGGACGGACCACTGTGGCACGACAAACTGAGGTTTATGATCGTTCAAAAACTTAGTTATATATACTAAGGTGCTCCATTAAAGCAAAATACAAGATATGTTCAAGTAATTTACAACTAACTGATGTATATGAAATTGGCCTGTAGATCGACAGATAAGATTTCGAGAGACCATTCTCGAGCATCATTCATTTCTTACAACCTGCTGTTTTCTTGAAGTAATCCATAATCCAGTTAACCACAGAACTATCAATATCTAAACCTTCAAGTCAACCTGACCTCTCTTATCAAGCTCTTTGGAGACATACCAAAATTCAATCAACTGTGTCGTACATGAAAAACCTTTTATAAATCGACGCTGGTGGTCGTTCAAAAACTTAGTTATACTAAGGTGCTTCATTAAAGCAGAATACAAGATATGTTCAAGTGATTTACAACAAACTGAGGTCTATGCAATGGGCCTGTAGATCGACAGCTAAGATTTCGATCGACTTTTAAAAACCGGCACCACATTAGCAATCTTCCAATCATCAGGTAACCTTCCTCCCCGAAGCGATTTAATGTAAATTACTATAGAGGCACTTTGCCACTTCGCCTGAACAACGCTTCAAAACTCTAGGCGAAATTCTATCAAGGTTAGGGGTTTTCGGTTCATCAATCTAGGCGAAATTCTATCAAGGCCAGGGGTTTTCGGTTCATCAATATTGTCAAGCAACTTGGCAGTGCCATTAAGAGAAAGGTCAACTTGCTCCATTGTAACGTACTGATTGCTGGCAATCTGCAGGGAGGCAGGTTCATCGAGAAGAAAAACTGACGTGAACTTTTTTTATTTAACACAGTGGCTTGATTAGCATCATTCACCACCAATGTCCATTCGTGCAGCAAGTTGGGGAGCCCTATCTTATCTGTAGAGCACTGTCATGTACTGTCCAAACTTTTTTTTTTTTTGAGCGCAGCTTTTAGGCGTTTGTTTCCGGCTTGAGCGGGGAAACGTCCCATAAACGTTCCTGCTAAATTTTTCGCTAAATTTAGCGGGAAATGTTTTCCGCTTGAAGGGGTCATGAAACGATTTTTCAATTTTTTCTTCTTAGCTTTCCTCCTCAACTCACGAATGGCGCATTATACCAAACAGTTCAAGAAGACGGAAAGGAGGGACTCCCCGCTTGCTCGGACCCTCGTTTGTGTGCCTGACACTGCCATTCTCCTCCTAGAACAGTACAGTTGCGACCCTGACGACCTGCAGATAAGTCCCATAAAATATGTTATAGATCTCATATGTCCCTTTTTGATGCATATCTTTAATTTGTGCTTACAGCGTGGGGTATTTCATAAAAGAATGCAGATAGCAAAGGTCAGTGTTTTGTACAAAAAGGGTGATAGGAATGACATAGGCAACTGCAGGCCGATTTCAATATTATCAGTCTTTTCGAAAGGGCTTGAAAAAATTCTGCAATCGCGCCTAGTTAAATTTTCTGACAAACATGATATAATCACTTCGTCACAACTTGGATTTCGCAAAGACCGATCTGCGGAACTTGCACTTTTAGAACAAAAAGATTACATTTTGCGCAGTTTTGAAGATAAAAAGATGACACTCGGAATTTTCATCGACTTCAGCAAAGCATTCGATCATTTAAACCACAATCTATTAACAGAAAGCTGGAATTGTACGGATTTTGTGGTTATGCCTCAACTTTAATTACGTCATACCTATCGTATCGAAAACAATATGTTCACATTAACGGCTTCTGTTCTGATGTAAAACCAATCTTATCCGGTGTTCCGCAGGGGAGTATCTTGGGACCTTTTTTGTTTAACCTGTATGTGAATGATATTGTAAACGTAAACCCAGATATTAAATATATAATCTATGCTGACGACACGAGCTTATTTTTTTCAGGCAACTGCTGCGACGAATTAGTAATTAAAGCAAATAAAACTCTCAAGGACCTAGGTACTTGGAGTAGTTCTAATTCCTTAAAAATTAATGAGAGCAAAACGAAAGCCATTTTATTTCGTCCAAGAAACAAGAATGATAACATTACCAGCGATATTATCCTAAATTCAAAAATAATAAAAGTTATTTCTAGTTTTAAAACGCTTGGTGTCATCTTCACAGATCGAATGAGATGGGACGAGCATGTGAATTATGTATTGGTAAAGCTGTCACGCGTGGTTGGCGCGATATACCGTCACCGCCATATTTTGCCAAAACATGTGAAATTACTAGTTTATAATTCATTATTTCTTTCCCGTGTGAACTATTGCCATCTAGTCTGGGGAAATACAACAAATGCTAATTTAAATAAAATACTTTTCCTTCAAAAACGTTTTTAAGAAACATTTGTAATGGTCCATATGACCATCCCAGTGCGCCTCTTTTTAAGAGCCTGAGTCTGATGTCTGTGATGTGTCTCTATCAATATCGACTGTGTGTAACCTATAAATCACATGTAGAAAAAAATGCTCGTAAATTTCTGAAACTCGCGTCCCTAACACCAAGAGTGACCTCATATTCCACCCGTAACACGGAGTCTGGATGCAACAAAATTACAAAACAACATATGGCGAGCAAAGGACATCAAGTCCACTACCTAGGATACTCAACTTACTTCACACCAAAAACATCCACCTTCTTACCATGTCATTTGAAGACCTTCGAGCATTCTTTTTCTTCTAATATGACTGTGTAGCAAATGTATGATATTTACCTTTTAGACAATACTACCATAAATGTGTTGCCTTCTTTTGTTGTATTGAACTGTGCTTTGCGTGTATGTATTCTTTTTCTGTGAATATTCTTTCACCTGAATTTTTGTCTTTTTGTTTTGTTTTCTATGCCACTGCTGCCAAATGTAAGGATGGGGGGCCAAGGACTTGTCAAGCTGCGTCATGCAGCTTTTTTCCTCGGTCTCCTTCGGTCATACACTTTTGACGGAAAATAAAACATATATTATTAAGATTAGTCCGTCGCTCAAAACTCCGACAAAAGTTGCTTTCCCCACTCCGTTGACCCCGAAGCTGACAGTGCTGTGGAAGCTACGTGGTCGTTGGGCAGGCCACACTTTTCCACGTGATCAGGCTCCCTCACGCATACCCACCCGCAAAGAATGAGGTCAGGTGATGAAAGGGAGGCGGCTGATTAGTCGGGCAAGTGCATAGCTTCTACCGCACTGTCAGCCTAGAGGTGAGGGGAATAAATGAGGTCCGGTGTCGTGTGACATGCGTTTGGGCCGGGTGGCGCGCTTTGGTACCGCGGATGTATCACAGTGAAAAGGCAGAGAGCTTTCGAATGGAAGGAGGTACGAAATAATCCACTGTGTTTTCAAATTTTTGTGCCGAAAATCCGGCTTTTGACTTCCTACCTTCTTTCTTTTGGCCAACTAAACGATATTCTATTAGTAAAATCCTAATCTAAATTAATTTATCCCAGCGCAAACTTTGTTTCATGGGCCCTTTGATTTAGCGGGGAAATTTTCACGCGAAATTTAGCCGGTAATTTTCTTCCGCTCAGTTCAGCGGGCGAAATCTTCGCGCGAAATTTAGCGGGGAAATGTTACCGCTAAATTTAGCGGAAAATATTCGCAAAATTTAACAAAAAAGTTCCCCCGCTAATTTTAGAGGAAACATTTCCCCGCTAAATTTAGCGGTGAAATTTTCACTAAGTTCAGCGGGAAACTTAGCGAAAATTTCCCGCTAAATGGCAGGGGAGTAGGAGAGGAGGAAGGGAGGGTACGGAGGGAGAAGAGGGGCATACCCTGCCCTCCTCCTGCTCCATTGTAAACGTCTTTATTTTTTTTTTTTGAAAGTTTAAAGTTAAACATTGAAAAACTTCTGCCGACAATTGTTCCATTTCGATTTAGATAGCGACGTTATATCCCTTGGGTTCTAGAAATTATTTGCCGATTTATTTTTTGCAGTACTGCCCGTATGCTCTCAATCGCTTGCGAATGATGCGAGTCAGATCACCAGTGATCCAGACCTAGTCAGTAAAACCAAGGATCGATTTCTTAGGTATTGACCGTAATTCCTTACCATTCGGGTATGTCGGCTTGTCGTCGAAAACAAAAATACGTTCACAAATCATTTCGATTCCTCACCTGTGAAGGCTTACCACCAAATTCCCGTCGAAATCTGTGACGAACCAAAAACTGCAACCGTTACCCCATTCCCCATCTTCAAGGCTTCGTGAATTCATTACATGGGTCTAAAATCACACACCAAGAGAAATACGACATATGTCTTTCGTCTCTGAATTTACCACCGACATCAGGTTTGTTCTGGGCAAAGAGAACTTTGTTGCCGATGCGTTGTCTCGATTAAACATCAATGAAGTTACCACAACCCGGCCACCAGTGGATTTCACGGCACTAGCTCGAGCTCAACAGACCGACAGCGAATTAACTAAACTGCGCACATCACAGACAGCCCTTATCCTTGAAGACGTAGACGTTCCGGAGAGCAACACAACAATGGTTTGCGACATTTCAACCGGTACCCCTCGACCATACGTACCTTCGAATTTCCGGCGCACTGTGTTTGACGCTCTACATACATTGTCACATCCTGGCATACGTGCTACTCAACATTTGATTACTTCACGTTTTGTTTGGCCAGGAATGAATGCAGACGTACGACGGTGGTCACAAACCTGCCTTCTATGCTAGAGAAGTGAAAGCTCACTGACACACCGTCACACCTTACGGCGTTTTTCAACAACCTGACGCTCGTTCCAGCCATGTAGACCTAGACATCGTAGGACCACTACCATCGTCTCAAGGTTTCCAATATCTACTCACCTGCGTCGACCGCTTTACAAGATGGCCAGAAGCGATTCCCATCTCCCGCATAACAGCCGAAGATGTCGCCCACGCATTCGTCACTATATCGATACGGCGGTTCGGGATACCTTCTACTATCACGACTGATCGCGGTCGACAATCCGAATCATCTCTTTTCCTCCATCTTTCGCAGTTCCTGGGAGTTAACCACATTCAAACCCCGTCATACCACCCACAAGCCAACGGGATGGTTGAAAGATTACACCGGCAGCTAAAAACAGCTTTCATGACACAATCCGTGAATCCTTCATCATGGGTTTAAGTTTTGCCATTGGTGCTGCTCGGAATCTGCTCCGCGCTCAAGAATGAGCTACACTGCACCACTGCTGAGCTAGTGTTTGGCACAACTTTACGTATTCCAGAGGAATTTATTGAACCTCCCACAGAACATGAAATTTTCGATATACAGGATTTCGCATGCCGCCTACATCAACACATGGCGCAGCTGCGACCCTGTCCCACAAGAACCACACAAACCGATTTCAATATTCGTCAGTCCAGCATTGACAGATGCCACCCACGTTTTCATTCGGAACGATGCAGTAAAACGTTCACTACAACCACCGTATAACGGACCGTTCAGGATCCTCCGCAGGAACCCCAAACACATGACTCTGCTCATCAACGGCCGGGCAGATACAAGTTTCTATCGATCGATTGAAACCTGCTTTCTACGAATCTCTTCAAACTACCGCAGCGTCAGAACTCGTCCCTGCACCTCCAAGTCGCAGGCCGGTCAAAAAGAAAGTCAGTTTTTTTGTTTTTTTAACCTCCGCCCAACTTAACGCTCGTCACCAGGCGTCCTTACTAGGGAGGGATATCTGTAAAAGCACAAAAACGACGTGAAAGAAAAGCACTCCAAGACACACGTGCCAAAAACCAGTGTTGATGACGCGATTCACATGAGGCACGGGCATGGAGCTAGCCATCACGCCGTTCCAACCACAAACCGCCCGATGAGCAATCTTTAATTATTGCTTCTTGTAAATATGTAAATATAATATATTTGTTGTTTGCACAACGCCTGCTTGAAATCCAACCATCTACAGGCTCAACACTCAAAGGACAAAAAACGGTTCTGTATTTGAAGAAAACTTTTCGCATGATCTCCCTTCTCGAAAAAGAAAACTTTTCGAGACTCATTAGTTTTAAAACGAGAAGTAGGTATGGCGAAGTTTGCAACCACCGCGCGGTGATCGCTAATACCAGGTACAACACATATGGTAGAGACTTTCTTCTGGTATATAAATAAGCTTCAATCTCTTCTGGACAATAAATAAACAAATTTGAAAGCATTACCAGGAAAGTTATGAAGCAGTGAATAGTGCCCGATAGAGCGCGATGGGAGGAAGAGGTGAAACCAGCAATACGAAGCCTTCGAACAGGGTTCTTGTCTGAATCAGGTCTTCCTATTCGTTTCAACGCACACCCTCAGAGGCTGCTACTAAATTTTGCACCCTACAAAGATTGACATTTCAGATCTTACGGCATCTCCCAAGCCACCCTAATCTCCCTTCCTTCGATTATAATGTGCATGGACCCCTAAAAAACACTTTTAGGGGACGTAGATTTGGAAGTGATGACGAGGTTCAAGGAACGGTTTATTCCTAGCTAAAAGCACGACAAAAACAGATGTCTTTTTTTTTTTTTTCCTAAAGGAGCACAGAAGGTAGTTTAACGGCTTGAGACTTACGTTGAAAAGGAGGACGATTACGTTGAAAAAACATTTATCCTTCGTACTTTAATTAAAGTTGGATTTCCCTTGCTTCTACCCGCCTCGGAGACTGACACAATGCTTTGGTTCAACAACACGCCGTTATTTGTTGACTGTCATTGTCGCCCGTCGCGACCCACTGGACACCCCGCGCATAATTCTGCGTCGGCCTTATATCAGCCACGCGGTGTTGCATGCGTGGCCGATTCCACTTAATCGCCTTGCGGTGGAGACGGCCAGAGATGGTTTAACATGCGGGCGACCTAATCGAACGCTTTGTGCGGCCAGGGGGCTCGCAAAGTATACATTCGAAATTATCCAATTTGATGTTACTTTCTGAAACGCCCTTATATTCGTTAGCAAGGAATCGAAGTTAATTTTGATTGACTCTCGATTCAGAAATAAATTATCTCAAGGTGTCTCTTTTTTCACTGCATTTACTGACTATAATAACAGTGTCATAAAGGTTGCACTGTTGTTTCCATTCCATAGCATTTTTCCTCGCATTGATAAGGTATGTAAAGTTCAGCACGTTTTCGCTTCATCTCTCTTACTTTTTAACTCTGTTTTGTGATTAACATTAGCAGACAAGTATAAACTGCCGATTAGAATTCTGACCCAAAGCAATCATAAGACATATACAACGCAACTGGGCGACTATTTTATTCTGAGCATCGACTTGTCCGTTTAGATTCTGCACGGATATTCCTCGCAGTCAAGTACAACCCAACTCATGCCTTGCACTGAAGCATATTCATCGATTATGTTTTACTTGTTGTCTATATAAAAATATTATTTGTGCTGTTTATTTTACGCAACGAGGTAGGAACGTTACAGCGATAAACTGGCAGCTGAAAGTGACCCCCATTGGCCGCCGACATGTTGCACATTTTGTACAACTAGACACGTGACCTTAGTTTTACGTCTAGATTTTAACAAAGTACCGCGCACAAATAATTGCTTATTGATCTTTAATAACAGTACCGACGAGATAAGTTACTGTTTCATTTATTTGAGTCAAAAATGTGCTTTTAGCACAAAAAACTCGGGCAGCTTCGCAATGCCTCCACTAGATGCCGTCAGCCGCGGTGCTATATTTCGGGCTTTTATCAGAGCTAGACACTAATCTCTGGGGCTAACAGTATTGAAAAAATAGTTTATCATGTTTTTTTACAGCGATCGCACTGCAAGTCTTGGCTCAGTTTTGCGTAAAGGCTTCAGGATTTGGTACGGTCACGTGTCTAGTGGTCGAAATTGTACAACATGGTGGCAGCCAAGTGGCGGTCACTTTTGCCTCGTGAACGGATACCAGTTTATCCCTCTAATCCCCTCTGTCTCGTTGATTTTATGTAACATGGTATTTTCTTGTATAACAATGTATAACAATGTAACAGATCGATGGAGCAGAAACCAAGAAGAACAAATTTACATTTAAAGCAATAGAATTTTTAGAAAAGGAATAATCCTATATACAAAAGTAAATGCCCGTACTAAATTCCAAGCCCGTTCCTAAAACTATGGTTTCGATGCTCCCAACTTTTGTTTTTTCAAATTGGCTTTTACAAAAAATATAATTTTGGTCATTTGACCCTATTCATTTATTTTGATTGGTTTAAACCTGTTATGCCATTTGGCCGTGCAGATTGAAAGTAATAGGTTTATTTCTTTTCTTTTAGCTCTCAAATAAACATTTTGTAAACATTCTGTATAACAATGTTTTAGTGTTGACCTCTATATTTTGTTTTATATAGCGATTTTCCACAACACTCGTGTCTTACGTGATCCAAATATGAAATCTCAAGGCTTAATGCGTAATCATGATAAAGGCTCGAAAAAGGCTTCTGTATAAAAATCTGACAACTATATCAAACACCGGTATGGTTTTTGTACCCCTTACTCATCCGCTCAAGTATAAAAATCTTAAAGCGCTCGTACTACTCCACCATATCCGTACACTCTCGAAGAGTATCGAGAAAAATGAAGCTGACAGTGTCATTTGATCCGTGATGACGGCGTTAGCTTTCCAAGGGGCTTTTCCAGGAAAAACTAACCCGATAAAAATATCAAGTCCTCCAAACGTGTCCAACTGATAATAACGATAATGTTCAAGGACTTATAAAAAAAAAGTTAGCTTCGCAAGAAAGCAGATACCAGTGACATAAGAAACGTGGATCTCAATTTCAATCTAAGTAAGTCTTCCGGCATTGCTCCTACGCAGCTCAGCAGCGCAGCAGGGAAGATTCATTCGTCTGAAGGACTCACACGTGGGAAGTCATGCGCTCCTTCCAGATAGCCCTGCTGTTTTTCACAGCATGTTCAGCCTCCGCTACACCAGCCTGCGTAGAAACATACGGGTCTGCTCGCACTACTTACACGTGTTCGGGATTCACGACGCATGAAGACTTCGACCGATACGTAAGCCGCGATTTCCCGCCCCACCAATACCCGGACATCACGTTCGTGCTCAAGGATAGCAGACTAGATTATATCCCACCTTCTGCCTTTATCGATACGAGGGCATCGACGCTTGTGTTCAGTAATGTCCAGGTGAGCTCCCTTCCAGAGGTGGGACAGGGGGTTCACCCATTCCATGGCGTCATCTCTTGGCTGAAGCGCATCGAGTACAGGAACGGAAGCAGTGTTCCAGGCACCTGGAGGCTGCTGCAACCCCTCACAAAGCTGCAAGCGCTCGTTTTCCGCAACATGCCCCAGCTTCAACTCACTGAAGATTTTAACAGCTTGCCCCTGAACCTGAAAAAGATAGATATTCAAAACTCAACCATACGTACCGTGAGACCAGAATGGCTGTCTCAACTGACAAACCTCGAAGAACTGGTCGTGAAAGACACCAACCTCAACACTCTTGAAAGATCCATGCTTCCCAGTCCCGCCACCAAACTTACTTCTCTTGACTTGCGGTAAGTTTGTTAAACAGATGTTTCAAGTTTGAATCGAATGTAACGCGCGATCTGTTTTCTTGTAAAGCACTACATTGTGCTGCTAACGCTGTTTCAGAGATGTTATAAATAACACTCGATCATTAAATTCTGATTTCGATATTCATACCCTAATTAGGAGCGAACAGACGCTCTTTCCGGGGAAAGGGTTTGCCGACAAAACCGTAATTGTTATTAAATGACTTACTTTTAGAGTTTGACCGACTCTAGCAATGGGAATTATACCTCGTTCTTGAAGGAATGGGATAGATATCCCCAATGTTGCTTTTCATGGGAGTGAAGTTTCTCTTCTAAACAAGAGATTTATTTTTTCTCTCCTTAGAGGTTCAGAAATTCCCACATATTTGGTGCCAACTGATAAGGCATTATACCCTTAAATAAAAAGAGTGTGTTCGCACATATTTTCCTGTGCGGACTATGTCTTTCTCCGGGAAAAATTAAGAGATTGTTTTACAGTTACCGGTACGAGAATGCCTGTAACGAATGGTTATACTTGAGCGGGCCCTATGCAACCAATTGGTACCCGTGACAATTACAGACAAACAAGGCACAAAAGAGTCAATGATGCCTTGACTCATGACGTATATAATAGACAGTACCATGTGTCGAAATTGGCGAGGTGGCGGTTCACTGCAGCACTAAGTGATCAAACCCTAACTGAATAGTCCCGATTTTTTTTTGAAAAATAAGAATGTATCCTCTTTTATCGTATTCGGCATATTTCAAATCACCTCAATGGCAGAAGTATACTGAAAAGTGGCACCGAAATGCCCTTTCCAAGACAAGCCTATTTGCTTTGGTACCGAGCGGTCAGCAATCTTGCAGAAGTAGAGGGAAAATTGCTCCCACGCGTGTTGTCATAAGTGAATATAGTTGAGTGAAAACAATCGTATTAAACCCTCACGGTGTACAACGAAGAAGCTTCTTGAGCTTCTGAAAAGCACTGCAGTGAGTATTTCCCCGTCTCTGGAGTTTTCTGAATATCCAGTGCATACAAAACATCGGTGTTCGCTTTTCCAGGAATTGCTGACAAAAAGCAAAGATCTGAAACGAGAGCTGCAGCTGGGCCTTGCTTTCGGACTTGGGTTCGATTAAAATGCTTTGGATATTCTCCTAAGTCAAGTGGATGTCTTTTGTATTGATGCAAAGCCCAAAGTATTTAGCTTCTCTTAGCTCAAAACCACACTTGCCTTTCTGAAGGCACAGTCGGCTGCAATTTCTTTTTATTTGAGCAGCTTCATATTGAGGCTGGCCTCATGTTCCTACAAAGTAGGAAAGTTGACCACTTTACTTAAGTACGTGATGATGCAAATAAATCCCGCGAGGATGGTCTTTATCACCTTCTGAAAAATACAGAATAAAAGGCGTTGCTTTTATTCTGTAAAGACCCTTAACCATAGTGCTTCTTAATTCCATGTACTGTAGCATTATTGACGCGCAATTGCCGGTACGTCTGGGTAAATTGGATTGTGCGTAGGGGGTCTTGAACGTGCATCAGGCAGTAGTGATACATGCGCAGTATTACAAACATCGCAAATTCAGCTAAATTCGACAAAGCCTCAGTCTCACAAGGGATGGATAAGACGCTTGTTTCTTCTGGCCTGCTCACCGTATTTCACCAGTCGTTGCAACCCCTAGAGAAACAAGTTTCCTTAGGACTACTGACGTTTTCGTGGGTGATATTGATCTCTCAACCGCGCCAATATACCCAAGGAATGTTCACTACTTCAAATTTATGGTACTGCAGCAATTCACTATAGAGTGGAAATAAATTCCGCGTGATCTTCTGTGGGAATACCGGCAGATTCATATCGCTCATAACAATATTAATATAAACCCAGCAGTTATGATAACATGCGGCATCTTGAACTTCTTCGAATGTCTCCTGGTCTGTGAAATGCTGCACACACTCTTCAGCGGTCTCCTTTTGTATGTATATTTGTAGCGTGTAGGCGGATGTGAGACATTAGTGATGATTGAATGTAAAACGTTTGCCTACATTCTAGATGTGGGGACTACAGTGACTTTTTAAAATACTGTATTCGTCCTATCAGGGTTTTATGCAGCCTCCATTTGGAAATAAATAAAAGCGATAGGTTAAAAAACAACTTTAACGGAACAAAATAAATAGAAACAAACGAAGAGTACATAATACAATATTACCAGGCAAAATGAATGACGTCATACCCAACAGTATCCGTGACGAATGCGTATTGTGTTACTTGTTTTTTAGAATTTTACTGAGATTCCCATTGGCTATGTTGGGTACTTATTTTCTCTTTCGGTAACTGTGTGTAGTGTTCTGCAGCAGAAACGCACAAACCTTTTTTTTGTCTTTTTTTTACTCAAAAGACAGATTTGATAATATTAAAATACACTAAATGGAACATTACGATTGAAGCCCGCAGTTAGCCAGCAAAGTTTCATATATAACTGCTTTATTACATTTTATTACAAACAATATCTCCATTAGTAAACGACATTTCATTCATTGCGACTTATTCATGGAAACAGTATGTGTGATTTAATTTCACAGTTTAAATTATGAACACCGTTCTTATTACCATTGTTCTTTCTCAAATCAGGACGAAAAAACTTGCTAAGGTAAATTCTGTTAAAGTTTTTTGTCTTCCGGCTCAAAACAATTTTTTTTGTTTTCAATTCAAATCCTGGGTGGCAAGCTGCCATGCGCACTCGCGTACGGGTTTTAATCTTTCTGCGCAGCCGTGCGCGCCACCCAGGATCACGTTTTTGTATACACATAAATATTATTATTATTATTATTATTATTATTATTATTATTATTATTATTATTATTATTATTATTATTATTATGTACCTCTGTGGAATTTCTACAACTAAAATTGTCTATTGACTGAGGAATTTCTCAGGCCATACCACATTTTTCTCGATCTGCATGGTTCGGTACGCAGGCACAACGAGCTCACATCCCTTCCTGAGGACCTCACCAGGGACGCCCCTTCCCTGAGAACGCTGAATCTTGCCTCGAACAAGATCAGAAGCTTCAACGAGGAGAGCTTCCAACAGCTAAAGGAAAACCAGAACGCCACCGTCAATCTAGAAGGTATTTGCCCGCAAGAGGGATGTGGGCCTGAACCCAATAGTGCCCACAAGAATGCGCGAATCTTATATGTACCTAAGGCTTATACCATTAGACGTACCTCCGTGGAAAATAGGAACTTAAACACCCGATCCGGCCTTTTCCTGCGTCTGCGGTCCCCGAAAGCTCGTTTATCTCTCACGTTGTCAAATAGTCCGAAGTACGGAACCTCAACTTTGTAATCTATAGTTCTAATTCGGACGACGTTTCTCCCCAAGAACTAGTAGGTACGCAAAAGAAGCATAAAGGTCTGTCTCAGCTCATAATGTAAGCGATTATACGTTCGCAATAAAACCGAACTGTATCGCGCGAAAGCGTATTTTGTTTTCTCCCGGGGCGCTTGACTGGCGGCAGCCGTTGGGCCGATTGGTCAGTTTCCGCTAGGCAGATCCAAGTGCAAGAGGAGAGTGCGTGTTCAATTTGTATACCCGACGTTGACGTTCTTAAGGCGGTGGAAATTTAGCACGATAGCATTGTCATCAAAGAAGGGGTTGGTTGCCCGCAAGCAACACCTTTTTGATAGCAATGCCGTAGTGCTAAAATCCGACCGCTTTAAGAACGTCAACGTCGGGTGTACAAATTGAACACGAGTGGTACGAGAGCATTCAGCTATAACTCGTGTTCAGTCAGTGAGAATGCATTTCAGCTGATGTTGGTCGCGATTGTAAATGCCTGGTGGGGAGTCTGCACTCCTGCACACTTGGGAAGGAAGCAAGGGTGAGAAGACCAGACTAGCCTCCATTTTGGCTGAAAATTTCCACATCGCCACCAACCTCAATATTCTGGCTGGTGATGTTGTCAAATGTGAAAGGACGACGAAGCGCAACGAACAAACTTGCGAAGAAAAGCCGATCATTATATTAATTGTGTGATTAATTCAATGAAGGAAGCTTTATCAGATCGTGTTATCGTAGAATAATGGGAAGTTATTTATTTATATAAACAATACTTACAGCGCTCTTTTTGTGCTTTATTGTAGGGGAACATAAATTTAAAAAAAATATGTGAAACAAATACAAGAAAAGTAGCATCAAACACATCAAGCATTAGGTGATACAGTAGAATTTACAACAAAACAAAATATTAACATGAAGATGAAAATGGTAATACAGCACTTTCTAAAGGAACTGACAAAAATAAGGAAAAAAAAGAGAGCAGTGATGTTAATAAGTATCGGCATTATTTTAAGAGGAAGTTTTTGTAGAATTTTCAGTTAATTTAGTGGGAGGTGCGGATACGATTTTGGCTGGCAAGTCTTTTTTTCCAATCATAAAATTTTCAAGGTAAAAAAAATACTTAGCAATCTTTTTTCTCAGGCCCAATGAGCCCCTAACCTGCAGTGTTCACTAAAGGGTTTTCTAAAACTGTCCAATGTTTGCATAGGGCTCAAGCTGCCACTTTAAGGTGGCAGCTTGAGCCATGCGCTCTAAAGCGCTCTAAAGCGCCTAAAGCTCTCTAAAAGCGGTATCACTTTGATAAAACTGCATTAACCTCACCAGAGTCGGGTCGCAGCTTTCTGCTTCTAGAATTCCATACTTTTCTCTCTTATGTTACTTTTGACTTTTTTATTATTCGATATATTTTTAGGCAATACAGATTTTCTGCAGCATCAAAGCAAAAGACCAGATGGTCTTACGAGGCCTCGATGCCCCTTTATAGCAGAAATACAAGAATAGTCACTGTCGACAACGGAACAAAATATCAAAGACGCTATGATAAAATTACATTTTTCGGTTAACAATAGTATTACAACAACAAATAAAATAAGATTGTTAATAGCAATGTTGTTATTTGTTGTTGTAATACAACAGAGGTATAACCGCGATCAAAGAACAATCATTAGGAGATTTAGCAAGTCGTTTTTCAAGCACACGGTTCCGAAATCACGTACGATACAGCTGGTCCGTTCCGTGAAACCGTACGTGAAATTTGACATACTTTAGCGAATCGTGAAAGTTGCGCGACCGTGTAAACGATGATGATGACAGGGCTTAACGGTGGCGCCATCTTCTAGTGAGCATGTGAAACATTCTGCAACGTGTAAATCCGTGGCGGACACCGTGGTGGCGGGTGGTGGCTCGTGTTTCCGGCGTGCGAATGATAACAAGGCGGCCGATGCGACATTTGCCGGTCGGAATTTCAAGAACTGCGAAGCTAGATGGAGTAAAAAGTATCTAAACGACCGTAAAGGTATGTGGTGTGTCTCCGTCATTCTGAACTTGAACGATCGTTCACGTTGTGTGCCGTCGAACCAAATCATTTCGTCTGCTCGCAATCGCCACAGCAGCTAGTCTGCCCGCAGATCGCAAAAATTTACTAGCATGCGTTGTTTACAGCATTCACGATCGCTTACCATTGTGAGCAGTCCTCGAAATGATTTGGTTCAACCTCTCAAATGAAGCAGACTAACAGGACGGCAAATCTCCTCCCGCTGTCCTAAGCCTAACGCTCGGCTGGGTCGGCGAAGGCAGTCGCCGAACCGACCGCCATCTTTGTTTTTACCCGAGTCGTGAACGGTGCTGGCTGCGTTGCGGTGACGACTCCAGCGGCCGGAATGGGAGAAACGAACGAGAAGAGCCTCTCGACGTCCCGAACGACTCGCGCGCGCATGCGCAGTGGCGTCGCCGATGCGTTGGAGGGCGAACCGTTCGTGTGGAAACGACCTGCTAAAACTCCCTATTGCCATGTTCGTCCGTCCACTTCTGTTCTCTCCTAAATGTGTGTTCTCTTACACCCAAGGGCCTTGAGCGGTGGCTTCACGTACTTGCAATTCATTCAACGGGTGCGCTTTCCCGAGTCCTGGCAGCTTGGCACATTTAGACCTTAAAAGTTCGTTGGACCTTGTTTTACCCGCAGGAAACCCACTGAACTGCGACTGCCACGCAAGATTCCTGTCGTCTGTGCCAAATAGCTGGACGTCTCCTTCGTGCCAGTCTCCTGAGAGGCTCCGGGGAAGGCAGGTCAAGCAGATTGGGATATCGCAGCTGCTGTGCGACTAAGCCGGCAGATACGCGTGACCCGGCCGCGTTTTCAGGAGGTCTTCCTAATATTCATGACAATAAAACCAATTTTAGATGTTTACCCGAATAAAAACACGTTGTGTTGTATTCATCCCCTTCTGTGTTCCTGAGTCTCGGGTTTCTATTACCATGAATCACCACCAGCTCGCTTGTTATTTAAATATTGTTGCAGTTAAAAGAAGACATTGGAAAAACCCCAGGGGTACAATTAACCACTCGAGTGTTATCCCTGACTTGTTAAGTTTGTCTCTCAAGTAATTAGGTATATTTGTATGTAATCCATTAACGCTTGTGGAAGTACACGTAGTTGACCAAAACATATCATCCGCATCAAACATAGCATCTCACCAGGATTACACGAAGAGTAACCTTAATATAAAGCCGAATGTTTTATTTCTGAATATTCGAAAATAAAATGTTGATTATTCATAAAAGCGTAGGCTGTAGGGATTAGATGTGGTTCAAATCGCAGATATTTCAGGGTCATAAATGTTCTTAAACTTTTTCATTTCGAACGGCAGTTTTAACTGGCATTTGTTGATATGAATTGCAACTACTTTACAGTGGAATGCACAATTTCTTGAACAAAAAGAAAAACATTATGCGTTAATGACGGCAACATCATATTTCAGCAAAACGTACTGTCCTCATCCAAGATCAGAAAGCACACTCTCAAAAGAATATTCCAAAAACATTAAATACGCTAAAACAAATTTTCTATTGGACGGCATGCCCCCAATTTTTTGCACAAATCCAACTCTATCTTGGTAGCTCCTATCACAAAATATTTATTTTCGACCACTGGAACGACTCTATTAGTGATAGTGACTCCGCAACAGCCTTAAAAACCTCTTTGTCATCCGTGTTCTCAGTTGAAAACCTCGCCAGGATTCCTTTCCTCTCTCAGTGCCAACCGACGTCATGCCGCCTGTAATAGTACCATCCGCAAGAAAAACTTCCATTATTGACAAACTAAAATTATCATAGTCTGCTGGGGCAAGTAATGCTAACTCTAAAATTCTTAATAACAATCTTACGATCGCCAGCTTGTAACTTAATTTTTCACTTCTCTTCACTGCCCGTAATCCAAAAGATTAGAAAATCGGGAAGATAGCCCCTGTCCATAAAACATGTTAACTGATATTCGCATCTAATTACCGTCCAATATCTTTAACTTGCATGTTAACATGAATAACAACAGAATGTATGCGGTTTAGAGAAGCTCCTCTTAGCAAACGTCACTTTACCGACCCCATTTTATCAAATCATTTTAAAGAGAAACCCAGTTCAGAAAAAAATTTGCGAGCTTCCTTTAGCGAATTCGGCCGCCGCAAAACGGCGTGTACGGCTTGTACGGCTGGGCCAGGTGGTTAAAGGTTTTTGTAATGCGCAGCCGCAGTCTGTAGCCGCGAAGCGGCGTAAACGGAGGGGGGATATAGAGACAAGCGTGTAACACGCGCTTCAGTGATACACGCGCGAAGAGCGCAGCTCTTAGGCGCCCGTTTCCGGCTTGAGCGGCGTCACCGTCGGCGTAACAGCGCGTTGCGTTATGGGACGTTTCCTATAATGACATTACTCGTGACGTCACGTGTGACGTCATGAGGGTCACGAGTGACGTCACAAGGAGGAGGGGAGGAGGGAGGAGGGAAGACGAGAAGGAGGGAGGATAAGGAGAGGAGGAAGGGGAGGAGGAGAGAGAGAGGAGGAGGAGCGTAGGAGGAGGAGGAGGAAGAAGGGGAGGGAGGAGGAGAGCGGAGATGCCAGCTACCCGTTGTGCAGGCAGGTGATATCACCATTCATAAATCACAGAAAGGCACGTATGAAAACGTGGTGTACTCGTTATCGAAGTGGCCATGTACACGGGTCTGTTCTGTACCCATCGATCTCTGTGGCACGTCAGACGAAGTTGGTAAATTGTGTGCCGCCAAGGTCGACAACGGCTTGCTCGAGGTAGCTCTGTATCTCTCGCATACAGAACTCACCAAATATTTCGTGCAAGACAAAGAAGACTAATGCTGAGGAAATAAAAAAACGCTGAGCAGTCTTCGACGGAGCCAAGAGCAAGTAGGATGACATCGAGAGCATCACGTGCTCCGTCAAAGTGTTGACTCTAACGCTGTCTCGTTCTCCCGACTTGCTCCTGCTGTTCTGTTTCCTGGCACCGGCAGAACTTAGAGTGGAGCTTCCAGATATGAGAACTATATTTCCTTTCTCCGGACAAGCGGTGAGCGAGAATAGCATAATATATATATATATATATATATATATATATATATATATATATATATATATATATATATATATATATATATATATCCACAGATATGTATATACATGTATATACATACATATATATATATATATATATATATATATATATATATATATATATATATATATATATATATATATATATATATATATATATATATATATATATACGGAAGAAAACGCACCTGAGACGGTTGTTGGAGTTTTTGAGAACATATTATTGGTAAAGTTGGTCGACGTTTCGGCCTGAGAGACGCCTTCTTCATGACTGTTTGCCAAAATCGGTCACAGAGTTGTTTTCGCTCTCCACACCCGGGTCGCGTCACGTGCACCGTGGTCACATGTCAGATCACGTGTACCAACTTTACCAGTAATATGTTCAAAAAACTCCAACAACCGTCTCAGGTGCGTTTTCTTCCGTATATACTTTTCGTCGTCCTGCGCTACGTTTTCTCTCTCTCTCTCTCTCTATCTATATATTATATATATATATATATATATATATATATATATATATATATATATATATATATATTTATGTGTGATCTTTCTCAGATTGTTTAGCACGGCATATCGCAAAATCGAAATACCTCAAGAGAGGAGGAGGATGAGGAAAGGAGGGGTGGAGGAGGAGCAGAGAAGGAGGGAAGAGCACGAGAGGAGGAGAGGCTACGGATGAGGAGTAGGGGCATACCCTCCTCTCCGCACCCTCCTCCTCCTCCTCCTCAAGAGCTGCGCTCTAATTCGACGTTACAGAAAGTTGTAAACGTCTTTCATTTTTAACCAGCGTCCCCGTTTTGATAAACCGCGTTTCCGTAAACTGAGGCTCCGCTTTCTCTAAATCTAGCTTCAATAAAACGTGCGCGTTCTCTCAAACGTGTTTCGATGAAATGACGTTCGCTCAACCGTAGTGAAACCAGTAACAAGTATCAAACCGATGCTATATTCTTGGATTTTTTCAAGGCCTTCGATCGAGTGTCAGATAATCGAATTGTCTCCAATCTTTCGGTTCTTGGCCTTGACACAGCTCATCATCGCCTGGATTCTTGATTTTCTCACTTCCCGAGTATAGTTAACAATAGCTAGTAAATCGTAAATCACCCATTTTCAAACGTAACTTTAGGTGTTCCCCAGGGCGCAGGATTTTCCCACTTTAATATATATATATATATATATATATATATATATATATATATATATATATATATATATATATATATATATATATATATATATATATATATAAACGACCTTCCGCAGGCATGAGTTCAAAACTTAGACTGTTCGCCGACGACTGCGTCATTTACCATCCAGACTCAAATCTCTCCGATCATCTTGCACTAAAAAATGATCTAACACGAATTGGCACTTCGTGCGATAAGTGGCTTATGTCTTTTAACCACGAGAAAAACAAACTTATATCATTCACACGAAAAAATCTTCTATTCAAAGCATAAGCAAAACAATGCGTTTTGCTCAGACTTTTGAGGCTTCAACCCCCCCTCCCCCCCCGAAATCCACCTGACCTGATAAGTTCTCCACCCAGTCTCAGGTTCTTCAAGAAAATAGTAAATTTACACCAGCTCGCCTGCGCCATCACAGCCTTATCGATAATATACACTTGCATTTTGACGCCCCAATCCTCCCAGCACCCCAAGTATTGGACATCTCAGCCAAAATTAATAAACTTTGGTCACACGGCGTGTCATTCGATGACTGAATTTGTCGCTGGCGAACTTTAGCACGTAGATCAATAGTTTATGAATGGTAATTGCCAAGAGACGTTGACTATTGCCGTGGGCGCAGCTGACCAAGTAGGCAGCACGCCGGTGGCGCAACGGTTATCGCGCTTGTCTCCCACGCGAAACGCCAGGGTTCGATTCGTGGGAGCGGCGCATATTTTGTTTATTCCTGCAAACTTGTATTCTGGTAAATTCGAAAATCCTGTTGCTTGTTCGAGGTCCGAATGTTCTACGCGTCGAACTCTCTACGCCGATTATTCCAGAAGCCCACACATGTATGTACACGTGCTCCGCGTGGCGAGCCGCAGTCAGTTTCGCCCCAGCGTTTGACTCTGCTCTTTCGCCGACTTCGACGGCCGCGACGCTCTGCTGTTATATTCTGTTTCCTTTTTATTTTTGGGCATAAGTTCGCCCCATTAAACGTTTCAGTTTCCTTGGTTTTTCTTTGTTTCACCTTGTCATGCGTGACACTATAAAGGAGCTCGTTTCTAAACCTGTGCTACCGGCCTTCTGTCTGCGAAAAATGTTTCGATAAGGAATTGAATGGCTATCATGCGTTGTGAACTAATTATGGCAGGATGGTGCACCTTGTGACTTCTAAGCGTCTTCCACGAGGTTGTTTGAAGCCTTTTCTTGCGGGTGAGTTAGAAGAGCTGCGTTCACTTTTTCAGCAATAGGAATCCGCGTGATCTATGTAGTGGCGAAGAAAGGTTAGCTGAAGCACGCCTAACTCGCATATTTTAATGCGAATAGCATTCTTTGGATACTTCACGCACTTTTCGTCTATGTCTATCTATCTATCTATCTGGCTATCTAACCTCTTACGCCGCGGGTCGATAAATAAATAAAAAAGACCGGCGCCGGCTGGGATTCGAACCGTTGACCCTTTGATCAGCAGGCAGACGCGCTAACCACAGAGCTATGAAGGCAGTCATTCAACGCACTCTAAACGGTTGTTTATATCTTTACCATAGGACGCGCTTTACAGCGCTGTCACAGCTACCGGTGCGCGCGCGTTCCATGCACGAGGGCTCATTCCGCTCTCGTGAGGCTGAGCACGGCCGCTAGCTCACCCTCTCCCGCGCTCGGGAGAGGGTGATGTAGCGGCCGTGCTCAGCCTCACGAGAGCGGAATGAGCCCTCGTGCATGGAACGCGCGCACCGGTAGCTGTGACAGCGCTGTAAACGCGTCCTATGGTAAAGATATAAACAACCGTTTAGAGTACCGTTGGTTGAGACTAGCTGAGACGCCAGAAAGTCTGGTCGGTACCATTTTGAGTGTTTGTGCGTATGGCGCGTGCTTTGCTCGCCTTCCTAAGTGACACAAACGCACGTGCTGGGCTGCGGAGATCGTGCGCAGGGCTGTGAAAGTGTCAACAAATTTAGAATCGCCTCAGAGTGGGCTGGCGTATCTAGAGTGTGCCGGCCACCTGACGAACGCGCATAACTCCGCACCGTTTGATGCTATTCGCATTAGCGTAGATAATCATTCCCAAAGGATGGGTTCTGCTGATTTTTTTTGTTATTGATTATTAAACCGTATTCATCGATGCGTTCGAATAGCAAATGTATATGTTTGAAATGTTCCAATTAAGTGCAGCTAGAAAGAATCAGTTCATCTACCTATGCATATCAAATGCAAGTCCTTGGTTAACATATGTCTTAGGAATTGTTGAAGTATATAGGATGCTCCCCACTTTTTCTCGAGGCGTTCGAACCCAGACATAATATGTGTCTTCAAACCCAACATACCCCCGCCGCCACTCCCCTCAAGCTATGTTGTTCGGGCCACAAGAAGGAAAGGAGAAACCCACAATGAACATGCATTGCGTAGTTAAACGAATGGAACCGACAGATTGTTTTTGCCGCTACCAGAGTATGATCGCAAGTGTTAAAAACCTTTATACAGAGTGAATGGGAAGTATAAGGGTGAAATCGAATACACCAATGCACACAGAATGTCTGATATCAGGCTCGGCAGACATAAGATGATGGAATAGCCGTCAGGGTTGTTGGCGAATTAAAAACTATTATTAATTAACTTTTGAATTATTTATGTTATGAGCACTATTTCAACATAATTCCAGCCCAGCTCTTCACAACAACCTAGAGCTGCCAACACGGAAAGTAAAAGTTTCTAGCGGACGCCTGAAAATTCCCTATTTCCGCCGAAATTTAATTCACTTGCCAAAACAATTGTATAATATTAAATATTCGTTGTTTTCTGCAACATTTCCATTTTTACTATGGAAAATATATGTGGAGCGCAAGTTCGTCTGCTTCTTGCACAAGGGTTGCGATGATGTCAGAGCGCCGAGCTCTTAATGGAGCTGATCGAAAAAATAGTGGCGGTACCTCAAGGCATCTAGCATTGAGGCCTACCCACTATCCTTTCAGCCAAAGCTAATCAGATCTCGACGTTGTTTTGACGTCAACGCAGCCCCCACGCAAGAAGCAGAGGACTTGCTCTACGTGCATAGCCTTCACGCCTCGCGTACGTTTCGCAATAGATTAGTTTATCAAGCCAAAACCTTGGCCAAGCAAATCTGACGAGGAAGTGTTACCGGGAGATTAAAACTGACGAATGAAACCCCATCTTCGGCTTAGATGCTATGCACGTCATCAGAACATGATACTGGTTTTGATAACTTCATTAGCGCTTTTTATAATAGTCCCTCCGAAATAAAAGGTGTAACACAAGCGAGAGCTCTCAAACTCGAACACACGAAACAGGACGGCACTTCACGAAATAATATTAGTCATGGTATGTCTATATCTTTAGACATTGCAATATTTATTCTTCTACTCAAGCTTTTTCTTTTCTTTCAAGAAGGCACAGCAGCACGCTCGGAATCTCCGGATTAGCTTGTACGCTCCTCCACGTAGTTTTCCAGGGGACGATGAAAACTGATTTTTAAAAAAAGTTGGATAGATGGATGGATGGATGGTAACGGCTGTACGCTTTATAACGGGTGGTATCTCGCGCCACCTAGCCTAGCACTCCTCAGTGTTGCCAGATGGTCGCACCCCAAACCGCCAAACGGCTGAAGAAAATAGACGAAATGTAGCCATAGCTGCTAAAATTCGATGTTATCTGGGAAAAAATCTAACTGACCTATAAATTTCCAGATATATCTGCGGCACCCAAAATTTCCCCCAAACTAGCAAGATTTCTCTTATTCCCACATAGACCTGGATATTACCTTAATCTGGGAAATTTCCCTCAGGTTGGCAGCTCTGCAGCAACCCAACGTCCCGTCACTGCTCTTTCGTAAATAATATAATACCGTCCGACACCAACTTCGGCAATAAAAGATTCAATTTATATATCCCGTTTTCATAAGCTATACCTCATAAAGATATATTTTGATCCCGTGTTAGGTATACCTTTAAGATAATAGTGTTAGATTTGCTCTCCACTTAGATATTGGTTGAGCAGAATACCAATATAACCATTGACTACTAATTAATCGTTGAACGAGGGAACAGGCGCAGGCAGCGAACAAATTTTCTCTATTATAAGATCCGAAACAAAACGACAAAATAAGAAATGGGAAGTAGGATTTTCCTTATATACCAATGTTTATACTTGATTCAGTCTGTTCTTGGTATCCACCGCTCTATGTCATTATAGGTTTCCAGTCGTAATCCTTGAAAAAGGATGTGGTCCGATGGTCTGTAGGAGACCTATACGTAGCACCTTTCTCTATTATAAGATCCGAAACAAAATGACAAAATAAGAAATGGGAAGTAGGATTTTCCTTATATACCAATGTTTATACTTGATTCAGTCTGTTCTTGGTATCCACCGCTCTATGTCATTATAGGTTTCCAGTCGTAATCCTTGAAAAAGGATGTGGTCCGATGGTCTGTAGGAGACCTATACGTAGCACCTTTCTCTATTATAAGATCCGAAACAAAATGACAAAATAAGAAATGGGAAGTAGGATTTTCCTTATATACCAATGTTTATACTTGATTCAGTCTGTTCTTGGTATCCACCGCTCTATGTCATTATAGGTTTCCAGTCGTAATCCTTGAAAAAGGATGTGGTCCGATGGTCTGTAGGAGACCTATACGTAGCACCTTTCTCTATTATAAGATCCGAAACAAAATGACAAAATAAGAAATGGGAAGTAGGATTTTCCTTATATACCAATGTTTATACTTGATTCAGTCTGTTCTTGGTATCCACCGCTCTATGTCATTATAGGTTTCCAGTCGTAATCCTTGAAAAAGGATGTGGTCCGATGGTCTGTAGGAGACCTATACGTAGCACCTTTCTCTATTATAAGATCCGAAACAAAATGACAAAATAAGAAATGGGAAGTAGGATTTTCCTTATATACCAATGTTTATACTTGATTCAGTCTGTTCTTGGTATCCACCGCTCTATGTCATTATAGGTTTCAGTCGTAATCCTTGAAAAAGGATGTGGTCCGATGGTCTGTAGGAGACCTATACGTAGCACCTTTCTCTATTATAAGATCCGAAACAAAACGACAAAATAAGAAATGGGAAGTAGGATTTTCCTTATATACCAATGTTTATACTTGATTCAGTCTGTTCTTGGTATCCACCGCTCTATGTCATTATAGGTTTCCAGTCGTAATCCTTGAAAAAGGATGTGGTCCGATGGTCTGTAGGAGACCTATACGTAGCACCTTTCTCTATTATAAGATCCGAAACAAAATGACAAAATAAGAAATGGGAAGTAGGATTTTCCTTATATACCAATGTTTATACTTGATTCAGTCTGTTCTTGGTATCCACCGCTCTATGTCATTATAGGTTTCCAGTCGTAATCCTTGAAAAAGGATGTGGTCCGATGGTCTGTGGAGACCTATACGTAGCACCTTTCTCTATTATAAGATCCGAAACAAAATGACAAAATAAGAAATGGGAAGTAGGATTTTCCTTATATACCAATGTTTATACTTGATTCAGTCTGTTCTTGGTATCCACCGCTCTATGTCATTATAGGTTTCCAGTCGTAATCCTTGAAAAAGGATGTGGTCCGATGGTCTGTAGGAGACCTATACGTAGCACCTTTCTCTATTATAAGATCCGAAACAAAATGACAAAATAAGAAATGGGAAGTAGGATTTTCCTTATATACCAATGTTTATACTTGATTCAGTCTGTTCTTGGTATCCACCGCTCTATGTCATTATAGGTTTCCAGTCGTAATCCTTGAAAAAGGATGTGGTCCGATGGTCTGTAGGAGACCTATACGTAGCACCTTTCTCTATTATAAGATCCGAAACAAAATGACAAAATAAGAAATGGGAAGTAGGATTTTCCTTATATACCAATGTTTATACTTGATTCAGTCTGTTCTTGGTATCCACCGCTCTATGTCATTATAGGTTTCCAGTCGTAATCCTTGAAAAAGGATGTGGTCCGATGGTCTAGTAGGAGACCTATACGTAGCACCTTTCTCTATTATAAGATCCGAAACAAAATGACAAAATAAGAAATGGGAAGTAGGATTTTCCTTATATACCAATGTTTATACTTGATTCAGTCTGTTCTTGGTATCCACCGCTCTATGTCATTATAGGTTTCCAGTCGTAATCCTTGAAAAAGGATGTGGTCCGATGGTCTGTAGGAGACCTATACGTAGCACCTTTCTCTATTATAAGATCCGAAACAAAATGACAAAATAAGAAATGGGAAGTAGGATTTTCCTTATATGCCAATGTTTATACTTGATTCAGTCTGTTCTTGGTATCCACCGCTCTATGTCATTATAGGTTTCCAGTCGTAATCCTTGAAAAAGGATGTGGTCCGATGGTCTGTAGGAGACCTATACGTAGCACCTTTCTCTATTATAAGATCCGAAACAAAATGACAAAATAAGAAATGGGAAGTAGGATTTTCCTTATATACCAATGTTTATACTTGATTCAGTCTGTTCTTGGTATCCACCGCTCTATGTCATTATAGGTTTCCAGTCGTAATCCTTGAAAAAGGATGTGGTCCGATGGTCTGTAGGAGACCTATACGTAGCACCTTTCTCTATTATAAGATCCGAAACAAAATGACAAAATAAGAAATGGGAAGTAGGATTTTCCTTATATACCAATGTTTATACTTGATTCAGTCTGTTCTTGGTATCCACCGCTCTATGTCATTATAGGTTTCCAGTCGTAATCCTTGAAAAAGGATGTGGTCCGATGGTCTGTAGGAGACCTATACGTAGCACCTTTCTACTATTATAAGATCCGAAACAAAATGACAAAATAAGAAATGGGAAGTAGGATTTTTCCTTATATACCAATGTTTATACTTGATTCAGTCTGTTCTTGGTATCCACACGCTCTATGTCATTATAGGTTTCCAGTCGTAATCCTTGAAAAAGGATGTGGTCCGATGGTCTGTAGGAGACCTATACGTAGCACCTTTCTCTATTATAAGATCCGAAACAAAATGACAAAATAAGAAATGGGAAGTATGGATTTTTCCTTATATGCCAATGTTTATACTTGATTCAGTCTCGTTCTTGGTATCCACCGCTCTCATGTCATTATAGGTTTCCAGTCGTAATCCTTGAAAAAGGATGTGGTCCGATGGTCTGTAGGAGACCTATACGTAGCACCTTTCTCTATTATAAGATCCGAAACAAAATGACAAAATAAGAAATGGGAAGTAGGATTTTCCTTATATACCAATGTTTATACTTGATTCAGTCTGTTCTTGGTATCCACCGCTCTATGTCATTATAGGTTTCCAGTCGTAATCCTTGAAAAAGGATGTGGTCCGATGGTCTGTAGGAGACCTATACAGTAGCACTTTTCTCTATTATAAGATCCGAAACAAAATGACAAAATAAGAAATGGGAAGTAGGATTTTCCTTATATACCAATGTTTATACTTGATTCAGTCTGTTCTTGGTATCCACCGCTCTATGTCATTATAGGTTTCCAGTCGTAATCCTTGAAAAAGGATGTGGTCCGATGGTCTGTAGGAGACCTATACGTAGCACCTTTCTCTATTATAAGATCCGAAACAAAATGACAAAATAAGAA
This sequence comes from Ixodes ricinus, assembly GCA_037355805.1. Lineage (NCBI taxonomy): Eukaryota > Metazoa > Arthropoda > Arachnida > Ixodida > Ixodidae > Ixodes > Ixodes ricinus. The sequence continues at coordinate 54,141 of JAZHYW010030908.1, read as the reverse complement.
ATGGGAAGTAGGATTTTCCTTATATGCCAATGTTTATACTTGATTCAGTCTGTCTCTTGGTATCCACCGCTCTCATGTCATTATAGGTTTTCGGTCGTAATCCTTGAAAAAGGATGTGGTCCGATGGTCTGTAGGAGACCTATACGTAGCACCTTTCTCTATTATAAGATCCGAAACAAAATGACAAAATAAGAAATGGGAAGTAGGATTTTCCTTATATGCCAATGTTTATACTTGATTCAGTCTGTTCTTGGTATCCACCGCTCCTAGTGTCATTAGGTAGGGGTTTCCAGTCGTAATCCTTGAAAATAGGATGTGGTCCGATGGTCTGTAGGAGACCTATACGTAGCACCTTTCTCTATTATAAGATCCGAAACAAAATGACAAAATAAGAAATGGGAAGTAGGATTTTCCTTATATGCCAATGTTTATACTTGATTCAGTCTGTTCTTGGTATCCACCGCTCTATGTCATTATAGGTTTCCAGTCGTAATCCTTGAAAAAGGATGTGGTCCGATGGTCTGTAGGAGACCTATACGTAGCACCTTCTCTCTATTATAAGATCCGAAACAAAATGACAAAATAAGAAATGGGAAGTAGGATTTTCCTTATATACCAATGTTTATACTTGATTCAGTCTGTTCTTGGTATCCACCGCTCTATGTCATTATAGGTTTCCAGTCGTAATCCTTGAAAAAGAGGATGTGGTCCGATGGTCTGTAGGAGACCTATACGTAGCACCTTTCTCTATTATAAGATCCGAAACAAAATGACAAAATAAGAAATGGGGAAGTAGGATTTTCCTTATATGCCAATGTTTATACTTGATTCAGTCTGTTCTTGGTATCCACCGCTCTATGTCATTATAGGTTTCCAGTCGTAATCCTTGAAAAAGGATGTGGTCCGATGGTCTGTAGGAGACCTATACGTAGCACCAGCCGTGCCTCTGTGAGCAGCTTCAGGCGTCCAGGGGGCAGCGCATGTCTTGATCGCTGAGTGTCTGGACCTGTCGTCCCTTGAGGACCTCGGGCGTCTCGCAGCGGGCCCTGAGTCGACGCTCCGAGCTGCTCCGCAGGAAAAGCCACGCGGCAATCGCAGTGGAGCGGGTTCTCTGCGCAATGACGGCCAATAACGCGTCGTTTTATACATCGCACCGCAGCCGCAAAGAGGAATTGCTGAAACGTGTCAACTCCTCCACTTAAAAAAAAAGAAATTTACAGTTTTTACAACGATTACTTATGGTGCTGTCAGACTAATCTTAACACAAGTCATGCCCAGATGACAGCTAATATTAGGGTCATTCCACGCCAAACGATCCAGGCCTATATTCGACCCTCACGGATTCTGTCTAAACAATTGTATACATGTGTTAATGGTTATTTAAGATTACTTTTTTATAAGACAACATTTTATTTTTTGACGACACTTTCAATTTTTTGATACACAGACCCCAAGGGATAAAAAAAGAGATTTGAAATGAGACTGCAAATTAAATTCTATTTTATCGATTCCCAACTTGAAGTAAAACGTGTCACGTGCAGCACGCAAAGGAACTCACGTCCCAGAAGGATGAGTGTCCTGGAGCCGTTGAGAAGTCTTCCAACGCTCCTTTCTTTCAGGCTGGTGATACGGTTGCCCTCGAGGTCGAGGAAGACAAGGGCCGGCAGGTCCTCATCGAAGTCGGAGTGAATTTCGCTGATTTCGTTGAAGCTGAAATAAAGCATCTTATGGTGTATAAGGATTAACTTTAGAGACAAAATAGCTGCAGACATATCTCGGTCTAAGCAGTGATCATGGGCAAAATTTTGAGCATGATTATAATTGGCAAACCCAAAAATAGGCTTTCAGAAGCAAACTAAACCGCAGAACACTTTTAAAGCCTCGTTAAAAATGTTTGTGTATACTCCTGCACTTCTCTTTGTGTGTGTGTGTGTGTTTTTTTTCGTTAAAGGAAGATTTTGTGTCTTCAGAACCATTCGAGCCATATCTACCCGTTTGGATTCTGTGTTCAACTGAAATATTTTGTTTTTATAAGATAAAAACGTCAATTATAAATATGTAGCTCACCAAACTCTCAACGGAAATATTAGCGTTTCAAAAAAACTGTTTTGAGCAGAAAACTTAAATTGATCTGTAATTGTGACACCAACCTATGGGAGAACCTTTTGGAATTACGTGTGCACACTCCGCCACCCTGTTAGGGCGAACAAGGCATCACTGATTTTTTCTCTCTCAGTATTAAAGTACTGTCATGAAAGGTCTAGGCTGGTGGAAAATGCTCAGATGGCGTAGTAACAAAGTGGTAATTCTTGGTGCCCTTTAGTACACTTTCGATTTATTTGCGAAAAACGCGCCTAAGTCGTGTTCGTGCTAACAGTGTCGCGCGCTGTACAGGTGAAGCCAAGGGAACAACTTTGATATACTTGAGAAATTATCTGGATAGCATAGAAATCAAGCTGTTCTATGTGACTCACCACTTCCGATAGCCGCGGATGGCTTAAAATAACTATTGAATGGGTCAAGGAGTATCTTGTTCACCTAGCATGATACTATCGTATCTGGAACAAAGTGCTGCATAACCAAACTGAAAGACAGGTTTAGTGATTAATTATAGGACATTGCGTTTGCTACTCGCAATAATCAATGGCGTGTAGCATGTCTGTCACAGTGATACAGCTATTCCTGGGTTTAATAAAGAATGACGTCCCGCAGAAACAAATTCTTAAGTCATAGTTGCACTATCCTTTGCTAATGAAAGCAAACTGTGTGTCACTTTCCGTTAAGCAAACATAACTACCAACCCTAACGTGTCTATAAAAACGTGGGTAGATTCTAGAGCCAGAATTATCTCCTAACGCTTCTTCGCGTCCACTTTTGAATGATACTATAGTTGAAGTCACTTTTTGGTAATGCGACGGGGCTATCGCTAGAAGTAAAAAACAAAAAACATTAAACGTCCTGTTCCAAGCAATCCACGCAGTAAACCTTGCAAGAAAAAACAAAATTCCTACTTCAAGTCGATGTTTCGCAGTCTCGGCGCTGGTCTGGGCAGCATAGACCTGGAGAACGTCTCAAGCTTCGAATCCCTAATAACTATGTACTCCAAATTACGAAGCTCAGATAGCCAGTGCTCGGTGATGCGCTCGATGGTCGAGTAAACGATGCTTATTCCGCGCACGGTTTGCGGGAGGTTGTTGAAGTCTTCGGTGAGGTTGAGCCGGTGCATTTCTGAGAAGCTGGTGTCTTTAGCCTCAGGACGATCTGAAGAGCGGCCCAAGACTCCGGCAGCGTGCTGTTGTAGCTGAAGGATATTCTCTCCAGAGTCCTCTCGACTTCCTTCAGAGGGCTTGCGTCGAAGGACGTCCCAAGCGTCACGTTAATCAGTTCCAGCAGGGTGACGTTGATGCCCACAAATGCACCGTATGGGAGGTAGCTCAGGCGGCAGTCCTCGAGGATGAACGTCAGCGCCTTCCTGCTGAACGGACGGTCGACATAATTGTCAAAATCGCCAGGCTTGTTGAATCCCCGCAGGTGTAAGAGGTCTCGAAGTCGCTGCTTGTGTCTTTGCACGACGGCTCCGCCGACGCTGTCATAAAACGCAGGAGAATCACCGCGCAGAAGAAACGCGCCATGATGCCGGAGAGAGGTGCCAGCCGAGGTGTGCTCCAGACTGACTTCTTCGAGTGCTGTTTATTGGTCGCATCGTCTTTAGCGGCCAGTTGAAAGAGGCCCGAGCGAGAAGCCGAATCTGTCGCCTCTTCGAATTGCGACTCCGGCATCGGGTACCACTGGCTGGGCGGCTGATTTTAGTTTTAATCGCAGCAAAGCCTGGCTCCGATTACGCCAAGTTCCGCCTCCCGGATAGAGGACGTTGACCCTGTCTTGCTGAGAGCCTTCCAGTAGTAGCGTTTCTAAAATACGAGGTGGTAGTTAATGGCAGTTAAACGAGCATTAAAATTGTTGTTAATTTTGCCTGAAGTGGTTGCTTGAAAACAAAAAAAAAGGAAAATAACTCCTACTCCCGACATAGGCCCGAAAACTCACTTTCAATACACAGATAGCGTGCAGTTCAAAATAAAATTTCAAATGAAACATTGACACGTTCAGAAAGGTGAGCATGACAGCCTTGTGCACGTGCGTTACCCGAAAAACGTAATCGCATTACAATTCCAATCACTCTTAGTTAACGAGTATTCAATTCGATTACTTGAGAGGAAAAAGAATTGAGCGTTAGGTGAAAAAAATAGCCGTTACTTTTCCAATTACTAGAGTTTTTCAAAATGACCGATTGTAAAGGCGGTTTAAAAGCGGGGTCTTTCGTAATCTTCATTATTGGATTAGGAAGACTGAATTAGAAACGAGTCGTCTTCTCAACCCACCAATTATCGGGAGACCATATCCTCCCGTCGGAGACTTGGCTCGGGGATTCTTTGGTGGGGAAACTTGTACAAAGGGCGTCATCAGGAAAGGGAGGAAAATATAGTAACGCCCACGAAAACGTTTAAGTAATTCAAAAAGTAATCAGATTACTCTCACGATTAACTTTATGACACATTTATTCACAGAATTACAAACTTACCCCAAACATTTATTGATTACAAGTATTTCGATTACTTCCAATGAAAACCGTTCAACCATGGGTGTATGCAAGAGAGACGACGGCACTTCTGCGTTCAGAAGAGTTTATAGGGCGTGCGGCTTTATTGCGCTTTTGGTGAATAAACGCCTACAAGAAGCAAATTCTGCAGAGAGAACGATAACTAATTTCGCAGATAACAATCCTACTTGAAAAAGCATGTTTATGAGGAAGACACAGTTAAATTAGACTATAGGGCGTTTTCAGATAAGATCGAACAACCATGTCCGGTGTCTATTTTTAATTTCGATGAAAAAAATATATTCTGCTGGCTTTATGCCAAGAAAAATAAAACCAATCCTTGTTTCCGAAAAAATTTGTTTTTGCGAGAAAAATTTGTATGCACCCCTCAGTCACGTGCGCGTTGCGTGTCACGCGATGTTGATATTTCGGGCGGCTTTCCCAAAAAACTGTTCTGGCTACGCGTCTTGAAATACTCACTGACAAGTTAGGCATGGGAAGGACTGACAAAAAGTATTAATCATCGAGTATTAGGGGTAGATATTTTGAGAAAAAATCGCAAACACGGCACATTGCGATCCCGCTCTGGATTAAAGAATATTTTCTCCGTATCTATAAAAGCTAAGGTCTTCAAACTTTGCCAGCGTGTTGGCCTGTATAGTTCATCTTAGCGTGAAATATTGTTCTCCTGGTTAGCGGGAGAAATTTACAAGAATTGCTCACACAGGGGCATTTAACTAAACATTCATTATTTTGAAAATCACTTAAAAAAAGACCATCTTTAATTTTCTTTAACTCTCTGATATTAACGTTCATAATATATACAAACAGAGTCTGTAAAAACGTGATAATATTTGTGTGGCTTTTAAGTTATAAAGCGAGAAACATGACCAAATTGACGCTAACGCGGTTGCGTAAAAGGGGCATTCATATCCGTTCTTCACAATTTCACTGGTATTAAAAAGGTAGAAATGCTATGGGGTGGTCAGGGAAAAAGACGAATTGACAGCACAGGGTGGACGGTAGCTTTGAAGGAAAATTCTAATGCATTTTCGACAGCAACCGACCCAAAATGCCCATTGGCCGGAGCGATCGAGGTGCGTCACCTGTAGCATGCTTCGCGGTACCTGTTTCAACAGTCGGCGTAAGCGCGTCGCAGTCTACGCGATGTAAAGGAAGCGACCAGAGCGACTTTGCAAACAGATCAGCCTACAACCTTGGCGGTAACATGATAAAGCGGTAGGGCACGGCAGAACCTGAACCTGCGCCGCCTGCGAGAGCCAATAGATCCGCCGCAGTAGAGGCCGCACAACACGTAGAAAATAAAAGATAGTACAAAGCAAACAAATTCCGATTGCCTGAGATTGTTTGCATTGGGCGTTTCAGATAGGATCGAACGACCATGTCCGGTCGATATTTTTTTATTTTTAGGAAAAGGAATATGTTTTACTTGTTGTGCAAGCGCAAAAACATACTCAATCTTTTGGGGAAAAAAGCTTCTCTCTGAGAAAAATAATCACAAAGTCGGTGTCGGCATACGCTCTTGTTTTTGCGACTTTCGTGAAACCGTGTTTCCGGATATTCTATTAGAGAAAACTGTCGTCTGCCTTAGGCTCGCATATCTTTGTGCAGAGACTCACGCATAAAATAAAAGGAGGTAAACTCTATTATCGATTACGAAGTAATTTAGAGCTTTATGGATCTAGATCTTGAAAGACTGAAATTCAAATCTTTAAATGATTTGAACGCGTCTGTTTTATATTTGCACAAATTGTCATTGAAATTGACACGATAACCTTTCTAAAATAAATACACTGAAATTTAGACAGGTTACTGATTTTGGCAATAATTGGAAAATCTAGCTAAAATAGAGCCATCGCAATTTTTTCTACTACAGATCAAGGCTCATAATCATCCCATCAGGCCCTTCAAAAATGCTGCAATATTTGTTTCAATATAATTTTACAGGGTTTTAAATATACAGAATTGACGTAACGGAGTGAGAAAAGATAGGACGTTGCCGATTTCAAACAAGGTTGCAAACAAGGCTCGAAAATGCAGGAAGTCTGTGAAGAGAAAGCATGACAGGAATTTTTGGAAAATTAGAATTCATACAAACGATTACAGGTGACTTTGAACACAAGTCAACAATTTAAATACAGATTTCTGGTGATGAATTTCAAGCCTACCTTCGTGGGAGGCCAGCACGCTTGACGCCCAATAGTGATAAGAAAGAATACAGTAAAGTGGTAAAATTGAAACTAGTTTAATGAATCACGATCCAGTGCGCACATTCGAGCTTGCCGCGTTAATTCTTTCCCGCAGGACGCTGGCACTGAGGTCGGTCACGGCGCTCTCCTACTGGCACTGGTCAGAGGAACATTTTTCCCTCGTGTTTGCCTGCAGACGATCACTGTTCGTTTCTTCAGGCTGACGGTGCTCGCGACCTCGATCTGCTTTTCGCAGCCGCAGGAGGCTTTACTGGCAGGTATACTCTTCTGCGGCTACTGTTCTTGCTAAACAGCTGTGGTAGCGAAGTATCGGACTGCGTACACTGCCACAAGTGACAGGACTGGAATTTCCACGCAAAAACGGAAACAGGAGTCCCAGTCGCTGCTTTCGTTTCCCTGAACGCTTTGACGCCAGCTTTCGGGAGGTGGATTAGTTTACCGTTCTGGCGAAGCTCGTGTTCAGGTGGGGACGCGCCATCTCTGACGCCACGGCTTGATCGCCGACTTGGTGGCCGCAGCAGGCTGCACGACCGTTGTCTGGTCGCCCGAGCACGACCCCTGATTCAATCGCAGGCACCATCGCCATGCACCTGCGGAAAAAACACACCTTGGGCTGACGTGCGTGTGTGCGGCCATACCGCAGCTCGTGTAAGTTGGTACTCGTTCTTAAATTGGCTTGTTCACCATCACTTACGTATTATAGGTCACATGGGCATACCCCAGCCAGCGATCTCGCGATTCTCCAAACGCGTACGCATAAATTGAGACGCAGACAATCTCGTTCAATCGTACTACTTTTTGCTGTTTTTTATGTGCGTACATTTTCTACGCGTGTTGCGCAAGCCCTCCACGGCCGGCGGCGTATATTGGCGCTCACAGGCGGCGCACGTTCAGGTTCTGCGCCGCGCCCTACTTCCTATATCATGTTACCGCTAAGGTTGTAGACGCTGATTCTATTTGCAAAGTCGTTTTTCGGCTGCTTACTTTAAGTCGCGGTAGACCGGTGCTATACGCCGGCTGTTGAAACAGGCACCACGAAGCATGTTACAGGGTGGCGCACCTCGATCTGCCCCTGAACATGGGCATTTTTGGGCCGATTGCCAGTCAAAAATGTGGATGCAGGGACTCTTTCCCTTCAAAGCTACCGTCCACCTCTTCTGTAGCTGTCGATATGTCTTTTCACGACCGCACCCTGTAGCGATTTTTTACACGTTTTAATAATAATGAAATTGTGAAAAGGGCAGCTGGCATCGGGCCACGCGGCTATAGCAACCGCGCTATAGCGTCAATTTGGCCAATATGTTTCTCGTTTTATAACTTAAAAGTCACAATACAAATATTGCATCATGTTTTTACCGTTACTCTGTTGATGCATATGATAGAACGTTAATCACAGAGTTTAAAAAAATTAAAGATGGCCTTTTTTTTAATGATTTTTCAAAATAATGCGTTTTTAGTTAAATATCCCTGTAGAGCAATTCTTGTAAATTTCTCCATATCCGGACAGCAATATTATACGCAAAAAATTAACTATATTCAGGAAACACACTGGCAAAGTTTTAGAAGACCTTAGCTTTTATAGATACGGAGAAAAATATTCTTTAATCCAGGCGTGGATTGCGCAATGTCTGCCGTGTTTGCGACATGCTCTTCTCAAAATATCTCTCCCCTAATACTCGATGATTAATACTTTTTGTCAATCCTTCCTATGCCTAATTTGTTAGTGAATATTTCAAGAGCCGTGTCGAACAGTTTTTTTGGGAGAAGCCACACCGAATCGTCAACATCGCGCGACACGCAAGTAACGCGCACGAGACTGAAAGAGGTCATTACAAATTTTTTCGCAGACAAGAATAATTTTTCCAAAAACAAGGATTGGCTTTATGCTTCTGGGCATAAAGCTGGCAAAATTTATTGTTTTCATCAAAATTAAAAATGGTCACCGGACATGGTTGTTTGATGCTTATCTGGAAGCGCCCTATAAATGGTCGAATAACTACGAGACATTTTAATATTTGCAGCACATACAATATTCAGTCTTTTTTTCTTTCTTTGAGAATCAGGATGTTTTTGAGTGTAAAAAATGTTCCCACACCTCTTCCCATTCCTCGTCTGTCAACAATATTTTAATTGTTTTATGTATCTTGCAGGAGATTTCACCCGCTATCCATTTAGCAGCCTTTTCCTCATAGATGGCGCCAGACGTTTCCGGAACAAACGAGTGCCTCACTGCGCAAGCCCGGCAACTCGCGCGCCTCGACATTGGCTCGGGCCACGGGCCGATTCACCCTCAAGCTTAAATGCTGCGGGCAAGCCCGCGCTCCTGTGGCTACGGGGCTGCGCGTTCCTATCGCGGGTGTGTGTCACTGGAAGAACGCTGAGGCAGCGACCTCGAGCTCTGTGCCTGCCGCATTGGTTGCAGCCCAGTCGGCAAGGCCGAACTCCGTGGGACGAAAATATGCAGCACACCGACGGGTTACGCCAACGGCGGCTTTGCTCTGCGCGTGGAATCAACGGTGGCTGCATGTCGTCGCGCTGGGCGAGCGTGCCACCGGGCGGCGTTCGCCAGCATATTCGTCACAGAATTGCGTTCCATGAGTTCAGCCTGCCGAGGTGGACGGAGTATACACCTTTCTGGAAGCTGCATGAAGACGCGTTTATTGCTGTGTTCATGTGCCATGCGTGCGCTTCTGGCTGACCGGAATGCACAGACGCGAATTGCCCAATTGCATCGGAGCATGCGGGAGCGAGGGACACGCTGCGCAGCTTACGCGCAGCGCCAGTGCACCTACGTTCCCCAACGATCTCACTTTTGGTAATAATAATAACATAACCGTAATTATTTTTGCTTCGCATCACACTCGATGCTTGGGTAATTCGGCAAACGGTCTTTTGCGAGTGAGCGCAGACGGTGGTTCGTGATTTTAGCCCGTGGACTGCGGTTTTTGTAAACAATGGAAACGTCTATGGGCGATCCATTTTGTTCGCCCGGCGTCTGCCGCTCGCGGGGCACGAAGCCATCGGCAATTTCACTTGGTACCCCGACGTTTCCGGAACTGCCTCAGTACCGTTCTGAATCACTCGAAACGTATTGTCTGGGCTTACTCTATTTGCTGGCAATGATATTGATCCTGCAATCATTAGCGTCCGATCATGCGCGAGACATGGTGCGGCAGGCAAGAAAGAGCAGCCGGACCGTGGTGCCGTTCTAGCGTTTTGAACGTGACGCATAGCTTCTCGCGCTCAGGAATCGACGAACATGTTCGTGCAGTACATTGACCCCGCCAAAGGGCTAGACGTTGCGTTGAGCAGACGATGCATAAAGCCACCGGAAGTAAGCCTGCGCGCGTCAAAAGTAACAGCTCATGTTACAGACCGGAGAAGTATCTCGGAAGAAAACCATTTGATGCGGGAAATGGGTGAGATTATAGTTAATCAAGCGTGCATATGTCCCACGTTCAAGTGCCTTATTCACGAGATTTAGTTCAAAACACGTCGGGCTCGGAGCCAAAATTACTGGGTTGTCACGCCATGCAGATGTGATGACGTTGCTGTTGAAGAAGACGAAGTGGTTTACAAGCTTCATCACCGATGACCAGAGACCTCTTCACCCTCCGTCCCATGGGCGCTGCCATCTCCAAGTCACGTTACGCGGCCACCATCAATTGGCTCCAGCTTCGGCTCTCCGCGATAGCTTGGCGAAGGAGTTGTATTCGTGTTTTTTCTGCGTCGCGTTTCACAGCGTTTCTCGCCTTGCTTTGTAAAAAGTGCCGTCCTCGTGCAGCAGGCCATCAGCATGCACTTTAACGTCTGCAGTACTTTTGTAACAGGTGTTTTACTATTCTTACCGTCGGCATACCGGATCTGAGCAAGGGGCAGTGGGTCACAGGCATAGCGTTTGCCCTGACGCATTGATCACTGCAGTTGACTACAAGTCATCCGCAGGCTGAGGACCCAATTACCTATGAAAACTCGAGTATGCGTGCAGTGATATATGTGCAGCGGAACATCGCGAAATAAGCAACGTAAGGTAACAAGTAGGAACTGGACAAAAACAGAGTGCGCAATGGGAGCAAACTGAAAGCAGTTTCTCTTTGAGGCCATCGTAGCTTCGCCTTCAATAAAAATCTGAAAACCGTTGCTCTTCGTTATATGAAAAAAAAAAACTCCCGTAGAGGTTACAAATGTTTTGCTAGCATTTTATCTGAGCCTTAGGAATAATGGCAACGCGTCAGCAGCAAGCGTTGGGTTTTATTTATGGTATGTCACTCAAAATGTAGTCAACTTTTATAATATTTGTGTTCTTCGATACAGACACTGGCCTCAATTGGTCTGTACATTTATCAATTTAAAGAAGCTTTTACTCCGTGCCCGGTCTCATGTCTACAGGCACTCACAGTGGCTTGAACGAATTTCGATAAGCACCTGATTAATTTATTTCGAATATATTCACGTACAGAAATGTCGGCACTACCCCGGTGAGAAAACCGTCACAGGCGGCTCGAGAGAGCCCAGGGACCCGCAAGACGTGATATGCCGAAAAACAAGCCACCCCGGGCGCAGCGTTGTGGATAAAGCCGAAATGTACAAATGCATCTGTTTCAAGGAACGCAGATTTGTTTACACTGGTTCATAAAGCGGTCGTCTAGTATTCGACTTCAGCCAAACTGACGAGAGGTTATTCTCCGGCGCCCTGTAATATATTGCCGAACTTGACGAGAGACAACGTCAGTTTTCGCTTGACGGTCCTCAAATAATATCCTGGGAACGTCGTAAGCAAATGTTCGTCGCTACTTATCTGTTTCCTGACGCCAACGTTGGTGAAATGTTAGTTAATAAGTACATTTTCAGACCACGATGTTGAAGTAATTTTCAATCACTGCCGACGATGGACTATTAAACTGTTCCCGAGCACTTCGTTATGTAATAATAATACTAGTTATTGCTACCAGCAAACAGGAAGTTTTCAGTACTGCGGATGCATCAAAGTCAACAGAGGCTTGTCCGACGCCATACTACAATAAAAAACGATATGTGGCTGTGCTAACCTTGTAAGTGTACTGGTACAATTTTCCTTCACCTTTTCTACGTGAGCGCCGCCATCTTTAATCCCGGAACTTCCGGTATGCGTGAAAGCTGTCGCTTTCTTCTCGCCTCGACGGTAGAGACGTGTTAGCGTTTAAACTTTGCAACCGTCGGTCGTTCTTGTTATGACCCTTCTATACTTTTATTTATTCAGGGCCGCTGATCTCTTGCTTTTTTCGGAACGCATAGCGGATATGGAGACAACGCGGACAATTGCAGGCGCTAAACGAAAAGATGTAGAAGTTTTAATGAGCGTTGAAGCTTCAATTTTGTAACAAGAAAATAGCCCAGAAAATATTTTTGAATATTAAGCGTTACGAGAGAAGCATTTTCCGGTTGTTGCCCGCTAAATAAGTTGAATCGCGAAAATCAAACTGTGACGTGCGACTTGTGGCTTCTTGCAATCCAACATATTCATATATACAGGTTCTCGATTTGCTTTGCAAATATCCTTTCCTGTTGGTTTATCTTTTTTCTGCAGAGCTTAGGGTCAATGCGTGCGCGATAAACAATGGAATCCTCCCCGTGTATCAGTTCGAACGTTTCTCCGCCGAAACTGGCAAAGACGTTATTAACAAAGCCAGGCTACAGGTGTTTTTTTTTGCGGCGGGGACAAGGCGACTGTCGTTGGTGGGCTAGGACGATACGCGCATGTCCGTGTCCATGCGCATGTCCGTGTCTACTCAAGCTTGTGTATTGTCTCCTTGTGTCGCGCGCAAAAAACGCGTCTAGACAGCATTACGAACTCAAACGTGGGCCAACAACGCATTTCAGTGACAGGTGATCATGACTCAGATGCTTCGTTGCAGCTCGTGGAAGCTGGGTACTAGACTAGAAAAGGTTTCACAAAGATTTGAAGATGACTCAGCACCACTGTTATATTGCTACGTACTTGCCATAGCGAACACATTTTGTGGAAAACCGCCTATCTAAAATGACGCAAAACGCCAACACAGCCGCGAGGCGCGCTGAAACCTGCAAAACAGCAACAAAAGCAGGTAGCCGGTATGTTTATGCAGCCGAAGTTGAGTCACGCCTTCGGTGGGCGTCTGGATGTCATCATGGCTTATGGATGGAATACAATTTAGCCGGTGCGCTACAACCGCAAGTCTGCGGTGCTAACGTACCGCCTACGCAGTAAGTGATGCACGACCGCACGCCGATTGCGACGACTCATCGCAGATTGAAACGGGCAGGGGTGGGTATTGGACCCAGGATCCCACCAAGGGTCTGCGGCGCAGGGTTTCAGTCAGTGCGTCTGAGCTGGTGTGCGCTGGCTCACTCAGCCACTCGACAATGCGGACATCGTCGGTCGCCAAAGAGTTAGGCTACGACACCCACTCAGGTCGTGGCGGCCCAGAGCCGTCGGCGGGGAGGAAGAAAGGCCATCCTGATCACATTCGCAGGGACGCATCGTTGCGCGAGACGTGTTCGCTACGTATTGGAGAATACCGGAGTTGCTGATTACAGAGTCCAGGCCTTCGTGTGCTTCGGGTGTCATCGAGATTGCACGCAAGGCCGATATAACTTGCAGAAGAACATGCAAACGCTGCGGCTCGCTGGACAGGAGCAAGGCACCATAAAAAAATGCGCCTCGACGCTCAAATGCGCCAACTACGAGGACAGCCAGCGTGGAAACCTGCAACGAATGCCCAAAGAGACGCTAACCCCCGAGACGCAATTCACGTGTTAGCAGAAGCCGAAGACGAGCAGCACAACGGCGGGCGCAGAATGGCGGGACGTGGAGCTATTTTATTGGAATTCTTTGAGGCTCCCAAGGATAGACATCAACACGGACCCTTACATGCAGCAGGTGTATACCCAAGTCCAAAACAAGATCACCAGACACGTGCATGGCTGACAGCACTGCGTTCGACCTGGCCAGAATTTCAGGACCCCTACCCGGAAACACGGTGCAACGGAGAAGCACACCCTCGCTGCCATCATCATCCCCACCGCTCTTACCTACCTTCCTACCAAAGGACTCACGAGGCATGGACGGAATAGAGATGGTGCTCAAACGTCCAAGTTGACAGCCTTGCAGGAGTCTCCGCTAGAGATTCTGACCACAACGGTCGACCTCGGCGGGAAAAGTGGACAAAGATCATGGAGGCACCACATGAAAAACAACTGTAATGGCACCAAGAACTGGGCGTGCTCTAAAGTGGATCGACGCAGAATCACACTCGTAGATCTACTTAAGTGCAGAGGCGTTTTCAAACAACGCAGCGAGAGCCTAAAAGCTCACGTATCGAACGAATGGGTAAATTGGGGCCGACGGCCATGCCTCCTCCAAGAAGCGAATACTGAATACACGTAGCAGGTTAGCGACTACAAGGCGCATAAATCCCCTCTCATACCGGGAAAATACCAAAAAATACAGAACAACCATGGCGCAGAAGGGACAAAATTGTCAGACCGGCTGGCCTATACTGGTAAATGAATCCGTCGCCGCACGCTCAGATGGACTCGTATCGTCCTGGGCAGAAGAGCTAGGGAAGCTCATTCGAGCACGAATAAAACATAAAGGTGCACCACTCACCATCGTCGCGACTTACATCGGACCCGTGAATTCGGGACGGCGGCGATATGGGCTGATGAAACAGCTGGCAGCCAGCCCGCAGCAGAGTAGCCACCGGATCGAGGCGTTGACTTCAAATATCAACATGAGGACTGGGGACAGCAACACGCCTAGCCACTGAGGGAAAGCGCTGGAGCCAGGATAAAGACGCTTACCACGCTTCTAAAGCAGACCCAGAGCTCCCACGAGGACTGGAATACACAGGTAGGCAGGGGACGCCACGGAGCTCTCTGCCGAAATCCCCAGCCGCCCCCGGCCCCTGCGTGCGAGGAATGGGAGAAGCTCTGTCACTCGCCTGGCCGCTCTGCCACTTGAAGATCGCATTAGCACGGTAACTTGCCCTCCTCTCAATCAGCCACAGCGGTTTCAGATCCATGCATGGCGCGCATTGCTATATTCAAATCTATTCAAGTGTATCTTGCTGTTCGCTTCTGTTCTGCCTCTGCCGCGCGATATTCTCTATATATATATTGACGCGTATACTGTTTCGCCTTTTTCGAAGGGAGTACCGACGGACAACACGCCGCTTCGCGCGTTGTTCCCCGGAGTGAGCACTGCCGTAGCAGCTGCTCGATTCCTATCGCACTGTTAGCTGTTCATTTTGGTTCATTTGACCTGCGTGCAGTCGAAGGGTGGATTGCGAACACCCGCGCACATGTCATAGTGGTAGGCGAGCTCTGAATCAACGATCGCGACGCAAGAGCCGAGTGCGCTGATGGTTGGCCGCCGCACTCGCTCCGGCTGACTCGCACTGTAGCGCATGGCTTCGAGTGCGCCATTGACTACAATAGCCAGCTGCGCCGCTTTGTCGCACGCGAGCCACATTTGTCCGAGATGTTCGCAGAAGCTGGGGCATATGCAACGCTGCGGCGCACTGACAACTGCGCGTAAAGCTCAGGCTCCACGATCCTTTGAAGCAGCGAAAAAACGTTTGGAAAGAGGTAATGGATTTACACGATTAACACAGCTTTTCAATGTCTTAGTGTTGTTTTGACCGAACCTATAAGGTACACCTGTGAGCTGGCATGTTGACTAGCCGGAAATAGAAGTCCTGGCAAGAGGGACTTACACGAGTTTCGAGTGTCTCGCCTTCGGTGCAACACATCGCTACACTTAAAAGCGGCGTCGGCAGAGTGAACCAACCGCCGCGAAGACTGGATTATGAATGCACGCCAAAAGCAGCATACTGCGCCCGCGACGTTGAACCGCCGGCGCTTTGCTCCTGAACTCGCGCCGCTGCGTGCGGCGTCAGGCAGCAGCGTTGGATGCGCTGAACGGTGTTACGGTCTTCGCGAGGCATTCGGACAAATGATTCGTAGACGGCAAGGCGGTGTGCTGTATCTTGGTCAGCTAAGCGGCACTCGAAGCGCATACGCTGATGCAGAGAGTCAACGGTAGCAAGCAGCAGACGGCGAAATCACGGCACGCTAGGCTCTCGCGTCGTCATTGTTTGATTCAGGCTGCCTACCCCTATGACATGGTGCGCGGGTGTTCATAAACGGCTCCCTCGACCGCACGCGGGCCGCGAGGAACCCGAAATGAACATCTAACAGCGTGACAGGGAGTCGGTAGCAACGGGGCACGTACCTCGCGGAACGACGCGCGAGACGGAGTGTTTGTCCGTCAGCATGCTCCCGTCAGAAAAAAAAGGCAAGAAATAAAAGCCTACACACACTATATATATATATATATATATATATATACAAGAAATATCGCGCGCGCAGAAAGGAGGCCGGAAACACGTAGAAGCAATAAAAATACACTGGAATGAGATAAAGTAGGTGGTGGAATCGCAAAACGGAAGTGATTAAGAGGAGGCGTAGCTTGAAGCAAGGCAATGCGATCTCAAGGCAGAGCGGCCAGGCGAGGGACAACCCCTCCCACAACTCTCCGCGCGCGGGCCGGGGCGCTTTTGGGAAAACCGCAAATCGTCGCGCTTCTCGTTTTTTTTTTTTTGTTTTTTTCAGACACTCGGATTAGCGCGTTAGCGAACGAGGAAGAAGCGCGAGAAAATATTTGAGACAAGAGTCCTCCGCGTCAGGGTAGGGTGGTGAGAACATCCATTGTTGCACTGAATGTTCAGCGCGCGACGCTCTCGCGCACTCGGTGCGTGACCTGGGCGCTAAAATGGCGTCTATGCATTAGCCAAAGTTACGCGCTCGAGCTGATTGACACCGGATTGCGCGTGCTTCAAAATGCATAAAAAACGATTGGGGAAAATGGCTGAGATGTCACCACTCAAGCAAAAGCGCGCGTGTGCGGTAAGGCACTCTACGTCAGGGCAGCTCTACGCCAGGGACCGATCATCAGCGCCACCTTTCCTGAACCTTCTCAACATCAAATTTTCGCCACCTTTCAAAAGATGGCGCTAGTGCGCGTCGTTCTGCTACAACATAAGTCTTCTTTTTAGATTTAGGACAATTAGTATGCTTTAAAAAGATTACAATCATAAAAAGTGATTTTAATTAGAACGATAAAAGCTCTAATTAAATAATCGTTGCTACATAGCTGTCCTCTCTCTCTCTGAAACCGGTTTCTTGCGTACAGAGTCGAGCTTCAAAATAGTCCCATGATTTAATTTTATTTAAACAAATCTGAATATGAATACAACCAAATCAGCGTTACAGTGAACCAGCCTAGTTCCTCTAGCATAGAGTTTAAAATAAATGAGATCCGATGCCAGAACGCTATCTGAGAAAACCAAGAACACTTGAAGGGAATTCTTTGACATTTTATCACAATCAAGTTGTGTTTACAAGCAAACTGCTGGCGTAGCACTTCTAATATATTATTTTTTATGTTGAGTATCTTATCTTTACCAGGAGCATGCCCCTAAATTTCGTTGCTGCGTTATGATGTCAAACTGAGTTACGACACTTCAAAACCGCATAAAAAAGCTGTTTTGTATAAATATTTAAACAAATGTGAGTGTGCTAATTAAGAAAAACACGTATACACGCAACTCAGACGGAGTCCTTCATCTACTCAATAAAAAAAAGCGCCTTGGATGAATTACAAGTTTCTTAGAATGTCTTTAAACATATCAAAATGACACTTTTTGTTTTTGTACTGTGCGTTAAGTTTTGAAAATGCATATCACATTCTGCACTAAAAGAGTGATGATGAATGGTAAATTTAATTGCAACAAGAACGAAATACGTGTCACGCACACAGACGCGATATTTGTACAGCAAACAGGAGCGTTAGCACAGCTGCCACCGGTATTATGGTTGGGGCTGTGGGACCGTCGCCTTAACAGATAAAGAATTCGAATTCCTGCTTGAGAAGCCCGATTGGGTGTACAAATAGTTTGTGTTGTTTCAATAAACAGCCAGATGAAAGTAGCGCTTGTGCTGTGTCTCTTACTTTCTGTCCTTGTCTTGTGGCGCTTTTATCAAAAGGAACGACATACCAACTAGCCCATCTCTGACTATTAATAAAAGACGTATACCTACAGATGGCTAACTGTATTCTGAAGGTTACCTTCGGTTTACACGCATTTTTTTTATTCGTTGCTACTGTAATATTATTGAGAGCTATAACCAATGAAAAAAATGCAGGGCAGCAAATTAATGGTCGAGGCAAACTTGTAGAAACCACAGGGATATTCCTAGATAATCACTATGTAGAAATACATGAAAGGATAAAACATCGAGGACGGGGACAGAAACAGGACTTCTTTCATTGAGGAACAACATAGAATGGCACAAAATATGAAACCGCAACCTAAAGATTTCAAGGTTCTCGAAAAGGGAAAGGTGAGAATCATTAATTGAGATGGACATTTACTATAAATTTAAAAGTTTAAAAAGCACTGGCGTCACGACGGGGTGTTAGTAATCTAGTCATCTCTGGTGCTAGGAATCGGACATCTGTCTTTTTCGGGGATAATGGAGGTGCAGAAATATTGTTGACAGTCCCCATGGCAAATAGGTAAATGCTTTGTCTCCGAAATTTGTTGTTGTACCTGCCCAGTATTCTAGTATCGGAGAAATAAGGAGCACGGTCATCATAGGTGCGGCTGTGAATGACGATTATCTATGAATGCGATGGCATTTATCGTTGCGCACACGGACAGGTATCTGGTCTCGAGGACTAAGAACTGGATCACGTGGACTGAATTCTCGACTATTCCGTCCACGTCAATTTTTCCGATAAATTTAGCGGGGAAACTGAATTGGTGCATAGAACACGTGACGTCAAATTTCCCCTAAATCTGACGGAAAACGTTTCTGCTAAACTATGCCGGAAATGTTTTTCCGGCAAGTTTAGCAGAAAATTGACGTCACCTGACCGTTTCACCAAATCAGTTTCTCCGCTAGATTTGGCGCAAACATTTCCCGCTAAATTGAGCGAGGAAACTGAATTTGAGCGTTATACGCCAAGTGACGTCAATTTTCCGCTAAATTTAGAAGAACATCTCTCGATAACTTTGGTGGGCAACTTTTTCTGCCATATTTAGTGGGGAAAGTATTACAGGCCAGATTCAAGATAGAAATCTGTGGTGAGTAGCTTAATATTGCTACCTCATTAAAATATAAAATCTACTCGCAAAGTGTAATGTTGGATGTAATAAAAAAGAGAATAGCACGTTCAAGAAAATGCACATCATTTCATACTTTCGAAAGTATTTATTGATCACCTTCCAATTGTAAAGCTTTTAGACACAATATATGAGTAAATATATAAATAAATAATGAATAAGTAGAATGATATTATCACGTCAGTGATGCCACGGAGACTCGTCCACAATAGGACATTTTCAAAAGGCGTCGTTATTATCACGCGATCCAAGATCGCTTCAAAGCGAAACGGAGGTTCGTCACGAAGAAGCGTGCAACCTAAATGTGGATCAGAGTCTTAATTTCTAAACATTACCTGGAACTTTAGGCATGAGTGCGATGGTGCAATCATGAAACTTTTATAGGTGGACGGTCTCAATCAATCGCTTTCTCCAAGCGCGCATTCGTGAAACTCAGTTTCGCGCGTTCCTTTGTTTACTTTTGAAATGCGCACATCGCGCTGGAGCCAGGGGCATTGTTTCATCCACCTTGGCACGACGAGCAAGAAATAAGCATTAATCGAAATTGGAAAACTTTCTCGAGATAATAAGCACGCTACTCGTAGAAATGAACCGAGGCCTATTTTTGGTCTTGATCAATAGCGACTTTTCAAAAGGTTCCTCGTAACACTTCTTTTGCGCTATAGTCAATGCAAGCTTCCTTCTTACAAATACAGCAGTATCGCTAGGCTCTCACTGTCTTACTGATGTCATTCAAGATCCAACAGGCAAAGGTGAGCCGGCTAGAATTGTCGTGTCGCAACAATATCTAGGTTATGTGAGAAAATATAGGGATAGGAAAAAAATATATACCTAAGGTTGAAAGTTACAATACAAGCGTTTTACCGAAGAGAGGCACTTTTAAGCATATGCACTCTGGTATGGGAAGAGGGGGGGAGGGGGGGGGGAGTAGCTTCCCATTTTCTTTATATTTCAGGCATTTGAATAAATATTTGGGGAAGGGAAGAGAAACGCCTCAATTCCTTTCCGTCTCAAGGAGGTGCAGTGTGCATTCTTAGAAAGGCACGCTGAAGCACTCTGGAGTAAAAGTCAATGTTAGTAAAGAGTGAGCAAATGCATCAGGTGCTACCCTTGCTAGCTACTACCACTCTACTAGCTCTTTTGCCACATTACTGACACCCCAGGTAGTAAATGCGGTTGTTACCAGCCAAGAAAGTGTGCATAATAAGTATTGCAGTCCAAAACAGTCGAGCTGGTAATCATTACTACTGTTGATGCGTAGACATGAGAGAACAAAAAAAATGGTCGCTAAGAAGCTGATGAGCAGGTTGTTATATCGTGTGTCTAAATATAGCAGGCACGTTTCATTTTTAGTAAGATATTCATCCTTTCGACCGCTAAAATCAGTTTTGAAGAATGACACTATTCTTGTAGAATTACAAATTGCTCAGGTAATCCCCGAGGAAATGCGCGCCTAAAAGACGGCTGGCCAAAGAGCACGAGCAATGCTTGATGGCTCTGACGAGTGAGTCGCGACAAGTGTGTGAAATAACTGTAGGAGATACATCGCCATAAAGCACTGCTGCCATGCGAGCTAAAATATAGTTTGCACTCTGATTTGGCCGGCAGCTGAATGCACCATATGTCTACGACCGCTTCTCAAGCTGGGTGGCCCTAACTCGAGAAGAAGAGAAAAAAGAGCAGTTACTAATTTCCTTGGTTTGTAACTGTTACCGACACTCCCGTTTGTAGCTGTTACCAATACTTAAGTTACTCAAAGGTTAGTACTATATGTTATGACTTATAAGCAGTTACTAACCTATGTTTAGTAAGTACTACGAGCTTTTGTCTAAAGGTTGGTTCATACACTTGCGTAAGTCCGACCTAGTGCGACTGCAACAGCGTACGACGTGAGGGTTGTTATGACAGCAGCTCCGTCGGCTCCAAGAACTCGGGGTAAAAACCACTGGTCTTTATTGTAGTAGGCTGGATCACGTATCGAGGCTTGTCTTGCTGGGGTCGAGTGGCACCACCGGCAGCCATCACTTGACACCAGCTAATGCATAAGACTCAATGGGAAAAACGAGAAAAAAATGACGTTTTCCCGTTTCTAAGCTGTTGTCGACACTGAAACGTTTTGCTGCTTTTCGGGAAGCCATCAAATAGCTTGTGCACAAACATTAAAACTGAAAGTACCCAGAGTTCTTCCATATAAAGGTTTTTTGGTCAAGACTGACTCCGCTGGGCGAAAAATGTAGTGCACCTCAATGAGACAAGAGCTTACCCAGTAACCGCGGTGTCGGTTTCGATGTGTTGGGTTTAGCAGACGAGAAGCTTGAAGGTCTTGCTACGCGGAATCGGCTCCCTCCAGGAAAGCCGCTGATAAGATTAAACTGTTTCGACATTTGTGAATTTGTGGGCTTTCCCGAGGACGGTCTTATTGACGGCAAGTTCCTTCGTTTACTCCAGTACGAGAAGCTGCCAGCTCAGCCGTGGGAGCTCTGGCACGTTTGATTTTTTTAATCGGCGTTCGAACGCTCGACAAATACAGATTCGGTCTCTAAACACCCAATATAACGATCGCACCACATGATAAAATACTCGCCTTTGAGCACAGCATATACAAGCTTCGATATTCCTACTTTTGTATGTTTCCCCCATAAACTCGGGTGTATTGCCTGGAGTCAAGTAATGGCCGCCGGTGGTGCCACCGACGGGCTCCTGGTCCAGCCTACTACAATAGAGTGGTAAAAAGCGGGTTTGATGGAACCGACGCAGCTGTTGCCATAGCAACCCGTACGTCGCAAGCCTTGGCACTCGGCCGGACTCGACGCAACTGTGTGCATTGCCCTTAAAGGCCCGTTCACACACTTGCGACTTCTTAGAACCTAAGACCGGGAGAGACCAGATCGGTTTTTAAGCCTCTTGCGACGGCTTAGGACCTGCTCCGCAGCTGCGCATCTGGTATTACGCAGTCGCAAGAGGCTTGAAAACCGGTCTTGTCTCTCTCGGTCGTATTCGGTTGCACGTGTGTGAACGGGCCTTTAATATCTCTTACGACGAGAGGACACACTGGTGCCATCTATTGGGTAGCAGTGTAAACTTGGCGGTCCGGCATATTTTCTATTTCTCTCTCTCAATATCCTTTCTTTCTTCGCTCGAAAAACTTTTGTAAACGTTATAAACAAGCCTTTCTCGGAGGTATTACGCACATTTGACCTCGTAAATCTCACAAAACTTTCGCTCTTGTGAAATACAGTTCCAGGGTGACCGCATAGATGGCGCCAGCGGACCAGTGTGTTCTCTCGTCCTAAGAAATTTTGAGAAGTTTCAACAAGTCTCGTCTCTCTCGGTCATACTCGGTTGCAAGTGTGTGAACGGGCTTTAAGATGTTTCCCTCTGACCGTAGCCATAGAGCCGATCAAAATCGTCGAGGGTTTCCTTTCGCCGGTTCAACCCATCACGCAGAGAAGAAAGCCATTTGGCGTGAACTCCGATAACGATAGCCGATAGTCCGCCTTTGCGTTTGCACCGAATCGTTATCGGGAGAGGTATCGGAACTTTCCACTGGCTCGATCGGCTGGTTGCGATGGCTGAGGTCGGATATAACGTTGAACGGAGAAATCGAGTAATTTTGTGTATCAAGTTACGTTGGCGGTAATGGTGTTACCGTAACGAATTACTTTTTTTCGCTAACGTGTAACGTACTTACGTTACTTATTTGAAATAACGGAGTTACGTTACTTGTTATTTTCTTTTCCCACGACTTAAAAAAGAGACACTCCAATATTTTCATGTTTCTAGGCGCCAAACAATGTAAATTTTTGAGTTCTTTTTATTTGTTTTTTTGGCGGTTCGCCTTGCGTTTTTCTTGTGTGTGTAGTATTTAGGTGAAACCGCAAAAAATATAAAGTAATTATATGTTCAGTTTCTGCATGGACATACTGCTTTTTTAAATATGGCGCTTATGCATACCTGTAACGTATAAATAGCTAAACGTGTTATTTTTATATATAAAAGAAATGCAAAAAAACGTGCTTTACTTTTTATCGGTAATGCGTTCCTTTTATTTTCAAGTAAGGTAGGATGGTAACGCGTTACTTTCATTTGCAAGTAACAGGTAACTCATTTCGTTACTTTTTTCGGTAACGCCTAGAACACCTGGTATAATCCACAAGCCTTGAGAAATGTATCATTTGAAATATCAACAAGAAAAAAAAAGTATCTCTAGTGGAAATAAGTGCTAAGGTAGTCACGGGCACAATTATTGCAATAGACCTTATTCATTATTAGCCCGATCTCTCAAGAGGCTGGGCGCACTATCAGAGGCACAGCGTCATCTTGACTCTTCACAGTCCCAACAACCCGCCTCAGTACGGACCTTACTCTCTCAGCGAAACGTTCTTCGTGTGTTCTTGTTTCTTTTCTTCACCTATAATAAAGGTACTCTGAACCGAAATTTGGATTTCGCAAACTAAGGCCGCAGAAGCGTTGAACGGGACGCTACGAACTCCAAAGCATCACTCATGCATCGATATCTCAAACGTATGGCCGTACTCTTGGAACAGAAGTGCGCGATCAAGCGAGGGCTATGACGTCATTGTCCCCCTGTAAAATTTGAGGATGAGGGGAAGCGGCCTCGCTTCTCTCCTTCTTGCTTCGGTTCACTAGCGCGACAGGACGTAGCGAGGAGGAGAGGGAATGAGAATCGTGACGTCACTTGTCCTGTCGGCCTCGACGGCCGTGTTTCATCGCGCACTTCTTTTCCAAAAATACGGCAATCCGTTAGAGATATCGTCGCTGTGTGAGTGATGCTTTCGGGTTTTGCAGCGTCCCTCCTATCCGTCCAGTCGTGTTTTGTGAGCTCGAAATTTTGGTTCAGTCTCTGTTTAACGGTGTCAGCCGATCAAAAATAAATTACGAATATTATGAAGCTCGAGTTTGTTGTTTGTGATTTCATGAAGAATCCCCTTTTAAAGCATGAAATGTTTTGTAAGGGAACGCCCGAATCCCAACATTTTGTTTGTCCGTCCATCCCTCCCTTCGTGCACTACCCGTTAAATTTTGCGGGAAAATTGACTTCACGTAACGCAACTTCTCGTGACTTAAACACAGTAGGAAAATTGACGTCACATGACCGATAAGTTGATCCAATTCCTCTCGTAAATTTATGGGTAAAATTTACGCCTCTTAAACACAAATTGCGTTTCCCCGCTAGCTTTAGCTTGGAAATCGAGGTCACGTCACCTTGGCCTTAATTCAGTTTCCCAGTTAAGTCGAACAGGGAAATATAGTTCACGTGACACTCCGATCCTCCCTCCCCATTCCTTCCTCTCTCCATACCAACCCCTCCCCCCTGTAGGAAGTCCTCAACATCTGCCTCCTTTCGCCTCGCTCCCCATCTTCCTCCAATTACATTCAATTACATAAGTTTCCTCTCCCCCTCCCTTTCTTTTTCAATCTTTCTCCTATTCTCCTGCGATACCTCCCTCCCACTCCCTCTTTCCCCCTCTCCCCTCATAGGTCGTGTGGCACACCAAATCAGTTTCCCACTAAACATAGACGGGAAATGTGCGTCATGTGGCGCACCAAATCCCTCTTCCCATTTCTCTCTCCTTCACCCTCCCTCACTCGCGATCTCTCCTCAACCTCCTACAGTGCCAACCCCTTTCTCCATCTCCCTCTCTTACCTTCTTCCCTTCGTCCTTCCCTCCTCACCCGCGCTCCTACACTGCTCTTCCTCCCTCCCCTCCCCCTTCCTGCTTATGCGAAACACAAATTCAGTTTCATAGATTTATAAAAAAAAAACTTAGAGGACGCTTAAGCTTCTCTTTAAAAGTGGAACACGATAGCGTCATCGGGCCCCCTTCGCTAAGCCTTTTCTTAAAAACCCGCGCTCGTTCCCAAGCCGTGCAAGCGTGTGTGCGTGGTCTAGTCAGTAACGTCACGTGTCACGCGAAGTCATGTGACACGCAACATCACGTGACACGCTTGGCTAGCGCAATGTGTTCATGTTCTTTGCTGGTTTATTCTATGGATCTGAAAATGAGGTGATTATTTTGCACGACTATATTCACCCTCTCTCCTGCAATATTTGTATCTGGCGATGCGGGGTAATCTGGAATAAATAAATAATTCAGACGACTTTAATCAGTGTTTTTTTTTTAATCCTTAGTATTCTTTTTTAATTTAACAACGTTAGTTTAGAGACATGCAAGATCAACTCGTGCTTTTTCCAATTACAGTCTGATTACTGTACTTCCTGATTCATCATGGGACCATCTGTACTTGCCATGTCCCTTCTAATGAGTGGTACGTAACAGACAAACTTTGCAATCATCTCAAGGAACACCGCCGCCGGAAGTTGACTTAAAATGCTCTATTTCGAATTTTGCAGGTTTTGTAAGCCACTTCTCCGATGAAAAAATTGAAGACTCAAATTCTGTCAAAAAAGCTCGTGAGCGTTAAAAGTTGTCAAGTTATTTTTAGTAATTTGCTGATTTCTTGCTATGCTTTTGTTTTTACGCTTTAGGAATATATAGGGTCAATTGCAAAAGTTTCAAAAGGGTATACGCCCGGTAGGCGAAAATTTCAAGGAACATTACTAAACAGGCAGTCAAACAAAAGTCGGCGAATCGGTCCTAACGGTCCCTAACGGGCTTCCACAACCCGTTAGGGACCGAAGTTTTTGTGTCCAGTTCTAAAATAATTTCTCAAAAACGCAAAAACTGATTTATTAATATCTTAAAGCCTTTATGAAAGGCTAACGCTAAGCACTTCACTTCTCTGTTTTTGCGCTCTCTTTTGCTTCCTCTATTTATGCTGTCTCTTTTTGGCCTTGTTACGGGGTCAGTAGCGTTTTCCAAAGGGCCTGCTAACGACTTCCCTGAGAATCCACCAATGTATCTTCCGGTAATTTTTTTCATCCCTTTGCTGTACTCTGCCTTTCAGAGTACGTCGACTCTCTTGGATGCGTTCATCCATATCACCCGTGGAAAGAACCACATGCATACCATTCGTGGAAAAAACCGCATTCATATCACTCATGCAGGGAACCGCATCTATCGTTTTAGAAACACACAGACATCACCGCCCACGTACCGCTCCTACGGAAACCCAGAGCGAAGAACATCCGGCGACGGCAGAGCGGCAACTGAGCCCGCATTCCACCGCGCCGCGGCGCAGCACCTCCTAGATAACAAGGCCGTTGTGCTCAATGAGATGGCGTCATCAGAGAAGAGCAACGCTGGGCACCGATTGGACATGATGATTGTGTTAACGTTCGGCTCAAACTATACTCGAAGCCGAGCGCTGACGCAGCACTCGTTGCCAATCTGTGTCCAGCGTCGGCCCTCTCTGATTAAGCCATCTCATTCAGCACTTCGGCTTTGTTATCTAGAGGCCCTAGACTTGTCAAACACAAAGTTCGAGCCAAAAGTTCGCTTAGTGTGCCGATTGGACGTCGGCGAAAGAAGCGCGAAGTCATCGTCGTGATAGGCCAATCGGTGCGCTCCGTCAGCCTCTGCCGAAACTTTGTGTTTACCGAGTTTAGAGGCCGAGGAGGGGTTGCGCCGCCCCTCCTCATCCCTGGCTTCGCGCCAGCTGTGCGCATGACTTTGACGGAAACAAAGGGGCTCGTTTTGACTAAAGCCCGGCAGTGTCTGTCAGTTTGTCAGCACCGGGGAGAGAGGGAGAGGTCGACGCGTGCTGAAGTCAGCACATCGGACCAATGGGAGCGTCGGACACGTCAGCCACCCCCCTCCCTTTCCTTCTCTCCCTGGCGCTGGCAAAGAAAAAGACAACGCCGTGTTTCCGTCAAGACGAGCGTTCTAATACTAAGACATTAAAATACCCTCTATACTCTGTTCACCTTAAGCTGAGACTACGGTGTGAGCTACGTGTCCACCTGACCAATCAGCCGCCTCTCTCTCATCACCTGACCCGGCTCTCCGCGCGTGGGAATGGGCGCGAGCGTGATGACATGGCGAAAGAGAGGCATGTGAGTGGACTAACGAGGACGCAGCTTCCACCGCAGTCTCAGCTTAGGGGTGAACGGGGTAGAGTTTTCATCTTTCGTACAATCCACTTTTATTTTCAGGTACCAAAAATAAGAGATTGCGTTGTTTCTTTGCGACAAAAAAGTAAAAGAAAATCAATATTAGCGTGCAGGAAGTCCTGTTCATACGACTCAACATCAATTTGTTTATCTTAGCCACATATATTTTATATGATTCTAAAGGGTGCCACGAAGTCTGGTAGCTCACCTGCAATACCCGTGACTGGTACATCTTTGCATCGCAGTATTAAAAGCTGAATCGTAGTTGTGCTCTTACACTAAGGAATTAATTGCTTAGCATACAATGATGTAATGGGCTCGCCGTTATTTATATTATGAAATATAGTTTACCAAATACGTTTTGCAATATGCAGGGTGGGCTGTAAGGACCA
This sequence comes from Ixodes ricinus, assembly GCA_037355805.1. Taxonomy (NCBI): domain Eukaryota; kingdom Metazoa; phylum Arthropoda; class Arachnida; order Ixodida; family Ixodidae; genus Ixodes; species Ixodes ricinus. The sequence continues at coordinate 26,677 of JAZHYW010030908.1, read as the reverse complement.
ACATATTTGACACGCCTAGCAAGATTCGAATTACGAACGTACATTGGGCACGCGAAAGTAGTTTCGCGACAAGTTTGATGTAATTTTTTTAAAGGCTCTATTCTAAGGTATTGAAGTATTAAAATCGGAGGACGATTATAACAATCCCCGAAATCGGAGGACGATTATAACAATCCCCGAAGAAGGAGAAGAAGATAGACAAAGGACAGACACAAACCTTCAAACACAGCTAGGTGACTGGTGCGTGACCGAAACAATCCGCCTGGTCCTGGTATCGAGCTAGGGACCTCTCCATTTCCAGTGGAGCGCTCTACCAACTGAGCTAACCGGGAGCTAGACGTCAAGAGAGCAAACGGGTTTTCTCAACTGCCACGAGTCTAATACAAACAAGGATGAACGGCCTGAATTTTTAAGGTTACGGTGAGTGCGCAATTATTGCAAAGGTGCAAGCGAGCTGGACAAGGATGATGATAATAATTTTTTTATTTTTTATTTACATTGTACCTACATCGCCCTGTGGGCATTATTGTAGGGGGTTTTAGAAAACATTATTACAAGTGGAAAAAAAACGTCATTATCATCAATGGACACAATATCTTCGGGGAGGTCGTTCCACTCTCTCGCAGTTTTGACAAAGAATGAATTTGCAAAAAAACTGTCAGTCTTGTAAGTGGGAACAGCAACCTTTTTAGAATGATCACAACGGGAAGAGACGTAGGATGACTCCATAAGATAGGTGGCTTTATCAATTCCTGTTTTGTTGTAAAAGATACAATGAAAGAATTTTAGTCTTAGTTTTTTTCCTCTACATTCGAGTGTTTCCCATCCCAGCATAGCTTTCATATCTGTAACACTAGCATAAGGGTCATAGTTGTTTAGTACAAAACGCACGGCCTGATTTTGAATTTTTTCTAGTTTATTGATAAGGAAGTCGTGATAAGGGTCCCACACAACGCACGCGTAATCAAGGATCGTTCTTACCAAAGAAAAATAAGGTGCTTCTTTAACGTTTCGTGATGCAGATCTAAAATTTCGGTGGATAAAATAAAACATTTTACTAGCCTTTCCGATTGTACGTTCCATATGGCTGTTCCATTTTAGGGAATCCGCAAATAGCACTCCTAGGTAAACATACTCAAATACAGTACATAAAACGGTCCCGTTGATTAGGTAGCTTTGAGAATCGTGCAGCTTACTTCTCGAGAAAGGAATATGTTTGCATGTACTTAAATTTAGGCTCATTTTCCATTGATTGCACCAAGAAGATAAAATATTTATGTTGGTTTGTAATATGGCAAAATCGTCTGACGTGTTTATTTCCCTGTATAATACGCAGTCATCGGCGAACAGTTTAATATGAGACTGTATATTTTCGGTGATGTCATTTATGTATATGAGAAAAAGTAAAGGCCCTAAGACACTCCCTTGTGGCACACCCGACGTAACCCGAGTTGATGTTGATATTGTACCGTTTAGGACAACACGCTGCTCTCGACCTTCTAAATAATTTCGTATCCAGTTCAGGACGTTTGGATCTATGTTTTGCAAAGCCAATTTATACAATAATAACTGATGTGGGACCGTGTCAAATGCCTTTCGAAAGTCTAAGAACACGCAGTCGACATATTTCCTGCTGTCTAGTGATCTGGATATATGATGATAAAATTCTACCAGCTGGGTGTTGCAAGAGTAGCCGCTTCGAAAATGATGCTGCGAGGGGGAAAAGAAGTGTACTGAATCGAGGAACGAGTAAAGGTTGCTATAAATAATGTGTTCAAATAACTTACATGAGATCGATGTTAATGAAATAGGGCGCTAATTTTCAACACTGGCTTTAGATCCCGACTTAAAAACTGGTGTGACGTTTGCCATCTTCCAATCCATTGGAACCATCCCCGTTTTTAAAGATTCACTGAATATAACAAAAAGATAACGCGCTATAGATTCACTGCACTTAAGAAAAATAACAGGAGAAATGCCATCAGGTCCGACGGCCTTAGTTGCATCAATTCCGCGCAGCAACTTCACGATACCGTTCATGTCAATTGTAATGCTGGGCATTACGCTTTGCTGTCCTTGGTAAGTGACTGGAGATAGCAGATGCGGAGAGTCTTCCGAAAATACCGACTTAAAATACGAGTTAAAACATTCAACCTTCGCGTTATCAGACACCACTGTACCATCATCAACTGTCAACGCAGGAATAGAAGTGTCCTCCTTCCTGTTCGCGTTAACAAACTTCCAGAATTCTTTAGGGTTTCTTTCTAGATTTTCGTTAAACTTGTCAAAGAACACTTTTCTGTTTATTTTTATTTGCAATTTGAGAAGCTTAATAATCTCTTTGTACTTTTGCTCAGTTTGGACTGACCAACTTTTGGAAAGCTTTTTGTAAGCACGTCTCGCCTTACCTATAAATCTGCGAATTTCTACATTAAACCAAGGTTTATTTTTTTACGCTTCCTAATTTGTTTTGATGGAATATGCACCTCCGCAAGCTCTAGTGCTTTATTTCTAAAAGCATGCCATATAGTTTCAACGTCACTATTCTCTGATAGATGACTGAATGTATAAAAATAGGATTCAAGCTCTGCATCGATCGCGTCGTAATTACCTTTGTCATACAAAAAACTTTCCGTGAACACTCCGCTTGCTTTCGCGTTCCGGGCTCCGAGAGCTTAGCAACAACCCCGCAGTGATCACTTATGCCGGGAAGTATCGTGACCTCGGATACAACACCAGGATAATTGCATAGAATTAAATCTAAGACAGAATCCCCTCGTGTCGGTTTTTTAACATATTGTTCGAATCCAAATACACCAATCATGTCAGCAAACATTGAGTAAGCGCGGGGCCCATCTGTAGCCAGAACTACATCAGACCAATTGAATCCTGGCAGATTGAAGTCTCCTCCCAAGAATACACTATCTGGAATTGTCGTCAACAAGTCACCCAGTTTGTCTATCGAGTTCGCATCACTATCTGGGGGGCGATAAAATGTACCAACTAAAGTGGTCCCCTTAGGTAAAGCTACACGACACCATACAGACTCAGTGTCGTTTTCGGAAAAAATTAGTTCATTGCTACTCCAGTCTGATGAAATTAGCAAACACACACCACCTCCGTGTCATTTCTGTCTTTGCGGTATACGGTAAAACCAGGGGAAAAACTTCGCAGTTAGAAACCGAGTCATGCAGCCATGTCACTGTTCCCATAATAACTTTGGCTTTGATTGTCTCGACTAGAGATAAGAAATCGTCCACTTTATTTCTTATGCTACCGAAGTTCACGAGTAATACCGAGGCATCTACATCTGATAAAGCGGCATTTTGACAGATATTTCTCGCACTGCGTCAATCCTGCTGAATCGGTGCAGCCTTTTTACGAAGGAGTACAGGCATGCTTTGTTCGAAATCCCACGCGTACGTGTCTCCGTTGATAACAAGCTTGTCGTAGGTAAGATATACTTTATATTCCTAACGAGCGTGTTGGTAAGATGTACTAGAAAACAGAAAGTATAAAACATACAGACTGTGTTTCGTCTGTGTTTCGTCGTCTCTATATTTTATACTTTCTGTTTTCTAGTAAGATATACTTTGTTGTTCTTATCTTGTCGTTTCTCTTTTTAATAGTCCCATAGCTTGGAGAAGGGGGACGAAGGACAAACACGAATCTCCAATGACATCTAGGTGACTGGTGCGCGACCGATAAAGTCCGCACCTCTCCATTTCCAGTGGAGAGGTCCCTGGTTCGATAACAGGACCAGGCGGATATTTTCGGTCGCGCACAAGTCACCTAGGTGTGTTTAGAGATTTGTGCTCGTCCTTTGTCCTCCTTGTTCCCCTTCTCCAGGGAATATTATCGTCATCCTCGTCCAGCTCGCTTGCACGTTTGCATTAATTGCGTAATCATCGAAATTGAAGGCCATGCATTCCTATGCCCTATACTAGCCTCAAATCAAATCAAATCAAAATTATTTATTTTTCTCCATTTTGAGAGGGAAGACAAAGAAAAAAAGCAACAGAGTAGTTGCTTGACAGGTCTTCATTTCCCCTCAGCAGCAGCAGGGACAAATCACACAAAAAAGTTAACACACAAAAAGAAATAGTATATGTGATTATTCGTTTGAAAAAAAAAGAAATGAAAATGACCACACGTCATGCAACGGCGTTCCAAGGAACGGCGTTCCTGGAACGCGTTCCTTTTAGGAGGAACGAAGGAACGCCGCCGTTCCATTCTGCAATGGTGGAACTGGAACGGGAACTCGTTACATTTTTACTGGAACGGAAAAAGGAACGGCGTTCCCTTTTTCATCCAATGGGGTAATTTTTATTTTATTTGTAAGGGGAAATTTTAAAAGTATAAAAAACAATATCTTTACAAAAAGCAGGATCTCGTTTTTTTTTTTTTTGCTTACTTATCTTGGGGCTTATTTTGTGTGGTCCTCGCTTGGTAACAGTCGGATGCAGCAGAGCTAGTGGACATCGATTCTCTTTTGAGTGCCCGAGACTGCGGTGCAAAAAGCAAAACGTTTAGTCGAAGGAAAAGACACAGAAAGAGGGAAGTTTCAAACTCAGCTACTTTTTTTTGCTTTCAAGAATCCTCATACACCCAGAAATTCGAAGATCTACTACAGCCATCCCTAAACTTCCACAAAGAGACCTACAGTTAAAACATAATAACACGTTACCAGATATCGCCGCGCACCCTTGTATCCCGAATATTGGTCCCTTAAAAGGTACACAAAAATTAACCTTTAGTCCTTCTCCCCTTGTCCCCCCACCTTCAAACTGACCAACGAATCCAACCTTCACGATGAAGGACCTGTAGTGTTTAACACTGACTTTCCAAAAGTTCTACCCTATCTTTCATTAGCTCGTCTTGCGGACATCAACATCGAGAAGCAACTTTCGCTAAGTTCGAACAATCGAATTTTAAAAATTGAAAATGCGGGGTTGTTTTAAAACGCTCGTGCATTCTGGGGTAACAGTACATTTGGGTCGTCTAAATCGTCCACCACAAACGTCAATATGGTTAAAAGCTGAAATTTTTAAACTTGAATATATGAACAAATGAAACCCTGCTTCCGCTTGTTTTCTTCTCTTGGTGCTCTTCCATCACGGCATTCAAATTCGCATGTTCCCAATTGATAAGATAGAAAAAAAGAAAAAGTAAAAACTTTGCTCGATCTGACTAAATATTGTAATCAGCAAAATGCAAATGTAACGTATATGTAACGGTACGTTCCATTTTTTTAACTGTAAAGGGAAGGAGTTCCTTTTTCCCAGATGGAACCTGTAACGGGAACGCGTTCCAAAAATCAAAAGAAACGAGGAACGAGATTTCGTTCCTTTTTTTTTGAGGAACGTGTACAACATTGATTTATACTAACATTGGAGGCTCAACGAAAAATGAAGGCAAATATTGGTTTATCATAGAGAAAATTTCTATGTTAAATTCTATCAAACAATTTAAGAGACGGGGAAGAGTACTTCGCAACGTCCCATTTCCATAATTTGTTCTGGAGTGCGGCACTAACCACGTATCTTCGCTGCGTGTATCATAAAACGTTTCTCTAATTGTGAAATGGGAAATAGAGAGAAATACGCTTTCTTTGGGATAAAAAGCTTTTTATAGGTGATGCAATGTTTGTACTTCTAGTAATTCGGAATCTGTACAATATGCAGATTTTTAAACAATGGTTTCGAATGAGCATCGCATGCAGTAAGCCTGTTTGTCGTATGCACACTGGTTTATGAGCTCGCTACCGGGTGGCTTGCTGAACGCAAAAACGCTAAACACCGATGGCAGGGGCTCGCGATTAGCAAGATTATCGTGATAAGTATGGCTAATTTGGGTGTTCATTTCTTGCCAAAATTATTTTGCCGTATTTTGGCAATGGCGTTTGCGTGTTAAAAGGAAAGCGAGTGCGCGCCGTTCGGCAAATGCTTCTCAGGCGTGTGCCTGCACATTATCGGCAAAAGGTTTGCCCTCGCTCCTGGGCAGCTGGTCTGCCAGACTGTATCCGGTATAGTCACATCCGAACCGGGAAAGGGAATAAAACGAAACAATGCTCGCCGATTACGGGTTTGAGTAGAAAACGAAGCCATTGACACTAACACCTATTTATGCGCCGAGAAACGATAGCAAATACAACGAAGATAAAGTTATACTATTTTAAAGGAACCTTGCACAAGGCCAGTTGTTCTGGGACACTGCGTGTTATTCTAACGTTGTAAAACAAAATGTGTTGTTAGTGTTGCAGCTCTACACTTGAACGCGCATTACAGTTTCTTATAGGTGGGCGCAACGAAAAGGCTGAAGATCCCAGAAAAAAGTAATAACAATAAAATAATGTATGAACAGCGACGCTGGGAACACTTCTGGGGGCCTCGTAAAATAGCGAATATTCTTCGGAGATCCATACAAAAAATAATGCATTAATCCGAAAATTTTTAAATAGTGGATTAACGGGCAAGTTAGTCGTTAACGTACATTGCTCCTCCTGTGTTTCACTTCTTCTGTGTTCCGCCTTTTTTGCGCTACTTTTTTACAATGTATAATTATTAATATGCCCTCCTATTAAGTTTATAATTTAAGATCCTGTGAGCTGTACGAACTGTGGTAATGTCAATATTTAAAAAAAACACACATATTGCGAAGCCACTTATGTTTATCCCCATCTGAGAGTCCCAATATATGTGTCTGGTGCATACAGCGCGCCTATTGTATCATAAGATATTCGAAGACGCTAACAAAGCTCACGCGTGACCCAAGCAAACGAAAACGCCAGTTGCCGGAGCTTTGTGTTTAGGTCCACCTGAACACAAAGCTCCGGCAACAGCCGCTGGCGCGATTTTGGTTGCCGGCAAAGGCTCGCCGGCGATTGACCACGCGAATTCGCCATTAGTACTTTTAACGAAATATATGGTGACGAATGAAGAGGTGAGGAAACAAAGAGTAACTGAGGAAACTGAAACGTTTTATGGGGCGAACTTGTGCCCAAAACAAAAAGGGGACAGAAGATAACAGAGCTCACGGGCGTCGAAGTCGGCATAACAGCAGAATCGGACGCTGGGGCGATACTGACCGCGGCTTACCACGCGGAGCCCCTTTTGTACGCGTGTGGGCTTCTGGAACAATCGGCGTAGAAGTTTCGGCGCGTAGAACATTCTAACCTCGAATCAGCAACACTGTTCTCGAATTTACCAGAACATCACATTAAAGTCAACACGCACGTAGCCAGGATTTTGGTTCGGGGAAGGGGGGGGGGGCGGAAGGGGGGGGTGTAAAAAAGCAAGGTAATTCGATATCCCACGAGCACAGCAGGAGGGGTATAGAGTTCACCATGATTCGTTTTCATTCCTGTGTTAGATCTTCCGAATTTTCGGGCGGACGCCTCGCATCGCTAAATCATTCCTCGCCGGAAAACATCGCGATGACTTAACGTCTGCACTTGTGTCGTTTTCCGCAAAAATATATATATATATATATTTTTTTTTTTGGTGGAGGGGGGGAGGCAGTTCTGGAAGAGAAAGTTAAAGCGCACGGAAGAACCGCTGCCCAGGACCGGATTGCAGGATTGCTAGATGATATTTACGACAACAGACTGTTTGAAAGAGGAGATAGACCCAAGAAAGTCAGCCATTCTTTTGCCGTACCGACAGCTTTGCTTTTTCTTTCTTTCGAAAACCATCGAAGAATGGAATGGGTTGTGAAAGATGTGCTTGCGGCAAATTGTTTCTTTAATTGTTCAATTGTGTAATATTTTTATAGACAGTATGTTTTATTTCATTTTATGTATGATTCATAGGAAAGTGCTTTGTGTGTGTGTGTGTGTGTGTGTGTGTGTGTGTGTGTGTGTGTGTGTGTGTGTGTGTGTGTGTGTGTGTGTGTGTGTGTGTGTGTGTGTGTGTGTGTGTGTGTGTGTGTGTGTGTGTGTGTGCGTGTGTGTGTATGAAAAATGTTCGTGTGTAACCCACCCCTGCAATAATGCCTCAAAGCGATGCCGGTTTTTTTTTTCTGTAAATAAATGTAAAAGGTACCACCCGGTGTGGCAAGCCATTGTCGTGTTCCCCGCTTTCCCGATTAATCCCTATTGTTATCAGAGGCGATAATGTGATCGCATAGTCTGCACATTTATAAGATAATAATCCAAGCTGGCTACCCGATCAACTGTCAAAAACTATTAGGAGTATCTACATCCACGCGCGGGGATGTAGCCAAGTCGGGAGGAGATAGGGCTCCATCCACGCACTAGGTCACTTCCGGCGCACTACGTCACTTCCTACGTGGACGGAGGCAATTCTCCTCCCGTCTTCTCTTTTTTTTTTTTTTTTTTTTGGTCAAGGAGTTTGGCTTTTTGTGTATTAGCACGGTCGCGCTTCTGACATGCCTCGAGTTTTGGTTGCCGGGGATTCGATGGTGAAATACTTGTCCCAGTATTTCCCATCGAATAACCGGGTGGCTGTCGAAGTGCGGGCGTTTAGTGGCATTAGGATCGAGGCTTCCTGCTCGATTTTGATGCTGTCATTTTGCACGTAGGCACAAACAACACCAGCGTTTGTGCCAGCGCGTACATTGACAAGTACCGTCGGCTGGCCGCTCAGATCTTGGAACGCAATCCGACGATGCAGATCGCCTTTTCTTCCGTCCTTCCGAGGCGGGAGAACAGGTTCTCTTCGTTGAAGTGTCAGCGTAGTCAGAGTGCCGAGATCCAGGCGTTGAATGATCGGCACAGAGACGTGAACTGGCTCCTGCAGGAGTTCTGCCGCAAGAAGGGCTTCGTGTTCATCGGTGATCTCGTGGACGAGTGGCATCTGTGCATCGGCTACTGTTTTATTTGTCATGAAATAAACTGTTTCTGGAATATTTTACCCAGTTTCCTCGATTGAATGCTCTCAGTATGTTTGTTATTACTGGGCCTAATGCATGTTTTCCCTTCTCTCACAATCTTTGTGAGATTGCGAGCGTGCGCGCAAGTCAAGAACGTACGGAGCGGTGGGCTCGCACTTGTCCCCTTCGATGCACATAAGCTCGCACTAAAACGCCTCGAACCAAGCCAACCACACACACGACAAAGCCTCACTGCCTCGCCTCGGCAGCGATGCACACATGGGTGAAGGCCCCGGAGGCCGGAGGCACCCGCACCAAGCCAACCAAGCCCACACACATTGCTGCACGCCCACACGCACGGATGGCACGCACGCCGCCCACACGTGTGTGTGACTCCTGGACAACATAACTATAAAGATATCTATTGATACTATTTTTATGACGCATGATATTTACTATTAGTCTTAGAAAACAGTAAAAAATTGATAAATTGTCTAAAAATTTGTAAGGTCACGTGACATATTAACTTTAAAACAACAATAAAATCTAACCTCTTTATTTTTATATCCTATATTTACTCATAAGAAAGCATAATATGTACATAAAAACAAATTATGTCCTTATATTATAAGTCACGTGACCTTTTGCGTGGATGGAGCCTTATCTCCTCCCGACTTGGCTACGTCCCCGCGCGTGGATGTAGCCTCGGCCAAACTATTATTGACTGCAAAACGCCGATGGTGCGAGATTAGGGTGAGGAAAATTATTCCTCGTGAGAGACAGACTATACTTCTGGATTATGTTTCCTCTAGACAATACACTTTTACCAATTTTAGTTCATGGCTAAGTTTGCGGCGAAGGGATATATTATTGTCCGCTTAAAATAATGATCGATCTGTCCGCGGCTGGTGAAACATGTTACGAAAGAAAGGTGATCTACCTACAGCATCTGTATCTGTGTGAGACAGTGCGCGATTGCATACGCTAGCGTTTCAGGAATGAAGAAATGCTAGCGGAAGAGCAGCCACAAATCCTAATTTCAGCATAATATGGCGAGCGATCGAATGGGGGTTTCTGAAAGCTTACAGATTCTTTTGCGAAAAAGTAGAAAACGAACCAACCTGTTTTAGAGTGAAGGATGCAGGGCTTAAAGTCTGGGGGGTCTCAGGGGGTCTCGGACCCCCACTGATTTTAACGGATGGTCTGAGACCCTCCTCCACAGCCCCAGCATTAGTGAAATCAAAATCATATCTTGCAATAAAATAGCTTGTTTTCAGGGATGTGACATTTGGGGATTAGCAATTTGAGGGTTGCAGGTACAGCGTGGGCAGAGTCAGCAGTGGGGTTTATTTTATGTGCATCTAGTACATCTCGTCAGAACCCCCCCCCTCCCCCCCCTACCTTCTTGTAGGGACCCCCCTCAACTTACGGGAGACTTTAAGCACTGGAAGGATGTGCACCCAGCGTGAATAGCAGTGAGATATACATTTAGCCGAAGTGTGCGCTTAAAACTTGAAACATATGTTCAATACTGAATAGCTTTAGGCCAATTCATCATTTCCTTTTTGTTCCAAGCTCCTCAAACGCCAGGCGACAGATGTGGTGCGAGCCTTGTCAAAGCTGGACGGTTTCTTCTTAAAGGGAGTAACGCCACTGAAGGGGAATTTCCCTGGCAGGTAAGCGTACTATAACGGGCATCGGGCGTTGTTTTAACGCGGTTTCAGGCGTCTGCTTGCCCGATAAGAGGCTACAATTTGTGCTTTACTGTTGTATATGTATAATGTATAATACGCTGTATATAATGTATAATGTACACTCTCCGGCAATATGAAAGACCCACTGGGCGCGCGTGGCCGAGGTGGTGGCTGGCGGGGGCGCTGCGAGCGCTCCGGGCAATTCCATTCTGCTTCGAGGGAGGACGCTCACTCGGGCTCAGCTAAAGCGCAACGCGCTTATCAGATTGTGCTGAGCCCCGAGTGAGCGTCCTCCCCTCGAAACAGAGTGGAATTGCCCGGAGCGCTCGCAGCGCCCGCCAGCCATTGCCTCGGCCACGCGCTCGCAGTGGGTCTTTCATGTTGCCGGAGACTGTACATGTATAATGTACATGTATAATGTATAATACGCTGTTATAATGTATATTGTATAATAATAATAATCTTGAGTATAATACGCGTTACACTTTCATAACGGTGACTTTTTCGTGTCGAAACGTAAAGAGGTTGATCGACGGCGTCTTTACGAAACGATAGCGGAACACTGAATGGGTAGCTGTGAATTAATTATTTTATTTAACTAACAAGGTAAATACGAAAGAAACGACAAAATGTAGTCACCGACAACTTCCCTATCATCTTTGTCGTTTCTTATAATTTACTCGGAAATTATGAAGGAGTGAATGCGTCTGACTGCGCGCATCCCCTGGAATACAGATATCACGTTCGTACATCGTTAATAAATTATTATGCCTAGCCTATTCTGTAGGGAAAGGCGGACGTGAAGAGTAACTGTATGGTCACTGGCAGGTTAAAAAGCTCAGGGTGGGATGTCCTCACGGTTCTTGCATTGTGATTTTTTTTTCTTAAACTCACCGGAGAGGTAATAAGATGCTCGGCACTGCCATGTCATGCGTTTCTTACGCCTCAGAATCTTAGGGCATGGCGAGTCCCATCTTATCGGTCCACAGCCGATGATGGCTTTATTTATTGCCGCTAGCCGATCAGAAAGCCGAAGAACGAAGCAGGAACCGTGATGACAACAAGCAACGACCTGCGTTTGTTGAGCTGTCGGCGATCATATTTTTGGTATCTCTCGAAGTACATGATACTATCGCGGACAATATGAGCTGAAACAGCGCTCCGGCCTGTGCACGGTACTACCTGCGCCGCCTGTTGCATCGCTCTGTAAACACGGCGCACCCTGAGGCCGAGATAAATTCTCACTTGCGCTCACTGCGCCGCTGCGCTCTTCCGGCCGTCTGCTGGCGAAAATATTGGCCGACGGAACCACCATCACGATGCGTGTGCCGTGTAGCCCAATGTTCACGTTTTCAGCTAACATGCGTTTCAGTGCATTTCAAGAAAGCGCCGAAGTGGAAAATGCATTGTCACGCTCGTATCTCCTCGAGGAGCCCTGCCTGACGAAGCTTCCTTGGCCCCCAAAAGGAGCCGATCTGAATATCATCGAACACGTCTGGAGGCGCATCAAGCTAGCCATGTCACGGCGTCCCCTCCACTGCGCCGCTGCCCACACACTTGTGGAAAGCAATGAGAGGTGAATGGGAGTGGCTTCGGGCCGAGCCAGACTTCGTGGCCGCGCTCTATGATTTCTTACCAGACAGGATGAGAGCCGTGGTCGCGTGTCAGGGGAGAATGACGCGGTATTAACTTATATTGTAAGTATTACTGCGCCTCAGGACCCCTGAGCCGGACTTCTGCCGATTGGAACAAAGCTTGATGCTACGGTTGCGACACACTGTTTGACGCCGTTAACCAGCGCATACTTTTGTGTTGTGCTTCCTTGATCCCAATCTGCTTGTATAGTGCAGTTGAACTTCCACGCCGACTACTAATCTTTTGTGTCTGGCAATGTCCTCTGCGAATATTCTTTCGATTAAGTTTCAAGCTCCTTTTCTTGGCAAATATATGACTGTTTGTCCCACTTTATTAAGACTAGGAATTTGTAAACAAAAAACTGGTGTCTTGTCAGCAACCTGTTTTGTTTGAAACAAACAAGTGGTCCCAGTAATAAAGAAATAATATTCTTGAACTTTTTTGATTCCAATCAAGGTTACAAAACCTCCTCAGTAACATATATGCTTACCGTCTTTCTAAACAGCTGTGATCAATGAAAAATTAAAAAAAGTAAATACCTCGGAGCCGGACTAAATCTGGTATACAGATTTCGGCCTATATTTTACGATGTCCTACTTTGTGCATGCACTTAATCAAACAAAAACAACCTGCAACGTCTTTTGATGTGACTTTCAAAAACGATAATCGATGCTGCAATTTGAGATACTTCAACATTTTTTCTTCATCAGTCAGCGTTTTTTCTACGTGATTCTACGCGATAGAGTAAAGTAAATCAATTCCAAAAGAGGGACGACAAATCTAATCTTTGCTTCCCCCCCCCCCTCCCTTGCCGCCCTACCACACACATGCCCGCTTTCGCATACGCCGTCTCGCTTGCAGACGGCCGGAAGAGCGCAGTGGCGCAGCGAGCGCAAGTGATGATTTATCTCGGCCTCAGGGTGCGCCGTGTGTGCGGAGCAAGGCGACAGGCGGCGCAGGTAGTACCGTGCGCCGGCCGGAGCGGTGTTTCCTGCTTTTAGAGCGCAGCTCTTAGGCGCTCGTTTCCGGTTTTCCCGGCGTCGGCGTAACCGCTCCCGCCAAATTTAGCGGGAAATCGAATTGGTGCTAAGGTCCCATGACTTCAATTTTTTCGCTAAATTCAGTGGGGAAAATGATGTCCTCCATGGACTTTGTGTCATGTCAGCCATGAACAAGTTTAGTTTCTCCGCTAGATTTAGCGGAAAATTGACGCCACGTGACCTAAACATCAATTCAGTTTACCCCCCAAAATTTAGCGAAGAAAACGACGTCACGTGACTTTGTGTCACGTCACCCATGAGCAAATTCTGTTTCTCCGCTATATTTAGCGGGAAAACTGACGCCACGTGACCGCAACACAAATTTGAATTGTACGGAGGAGGAGGAGGGGCATGCCCTCCCCTTCGTACCATCCCCTCCCCTCTTCAAGAGCTGCGCTCTAATTTCGCGTGGCAAAGATTTGTAAAAGTCTTTCTTTTTTTACATATTATTACGAGCAATTCACATAATGAACACATTTACTTTTTTTTTTTCTTCTGGGGGGGGGGTAGGGGAGGAGGGATGGAAGGTGTTGGTATGCTTTTACCTCGGCACTCTGTTCCACTGCAGGTGTCTCTCAAGACCAAGACATATTTTTGTGGGGGATCTATCATCAAACCGGACATCGTTGTGACAGCTGCATATTGTGTAAACGGGCACGTATACGGTTTGCATGGTAAGAAAAATTCCATGAGCAGCGTACTTTCCTTCCTAGGCAAGATCCAAAGGATATTGTAGTCCAGGCTGGACTTTTGGACCTCAATCACCCGCCCACGTACAGCCAACTACGCTATGTAAGTATCACACCGTTATAAAATTACGGCATTTTTTTAGAAGTGTTAGTTTGGTTTTGAGGTTTAGGGCACGCGAGAGATACTGTACGACTGAGTGTCCATTAGTCACTCTGTTCATCAAGAGGTGAAGTTATGTTTGCTCTATACTCGTTGTCATGTCAAGGAGAAAGGAAGGCTTCAGCCTTAATTAATGCGCTGCGCGAAGTAGTTCTTATTACATTTGGTCGTTGAAGCAGGAAATAATGCTTTTAGCGTTTTAAACGCCTACCTCTTGATAGAATGTCATAAATTTCACCTAATGAAATGCACCGACATATATCTTAATTCAACACGTGACTCGATAAATTAGCAACGTTCCGCGAAAAAAACACATTTTGTTTTCACTAAGGTTCTGGAGATGAAAGCGAGTATAGTTACAAAGACATTTCGGGGTGGAATGTAAAATAACAGTCAATCATTCATATACACCATGACAGAAGATTAACCGAGCAATGATTAAACTAACCACTTTTATTGGGAACACAACACCTATTCCGGACAACTCTGCTTAATTCGGTCATTTTGCTTTACGCTGGCGACTGAAGTGGAGGGCCCTTCTAGTCCAGCGATGTCGTAACTTGCGATCAGATATGCACGCAACGCGTTACTAGTAACGAGTTATTTCTAGCTAGTAAGGTTTTTGGTAACTAGTAACGTATTTAGTTACCTTTTTCGGAAAACAACGAGTAACGTTCTCAGCTAATTTTAAGGCCACGTAAGGAGTAACGGTATTTCGTTACTTTTGAGGAGTAACGTGTATGCAAAATTGAAACAGACTCGTTTTTAATTATTACCTGAGTATGCGTCTATTTCGACAAAGGCAGATGGGCAACGCTGAAAGCAACAAAACAGTGTGACAGTATATCGAACTTTATCGCTGAGCACATCAGTCGAACTCTACATACAGCTGGGAATATCCTTCACCCAGCGGGCACAATACGATTCGTTGGTTGAACCATCCGGAATCGACTACAGATCGAATGTAAACCCGGAGGTTGCAAACGCGCGAAGTCACATAACTCATTGTGAACTTCGAACATTTGAAGCGGAGAGAGCAAATGATAGAGGGGAATTCTAGATTCACCAGCACTTGGTAAAGCACAACACTGGCGTTCATTCGAGCGCTCAGTAGAACGGCTCTTCACCCTCACCGGAGATGTATTCTCAAAGAAGCGGGCATACATAGCAGATGAAAATTTCGTGAGGCAACTACTGCTTAAGTGTAATGGCTACTGAAAAAAAAATATCAATACACCATAAAACAAAAGGAGTTGTGTATTTGGTCGTCAAAGTAATGTTAGAAGTAACTCGCCACTTCTGAAGTAAAGTAAAGCGTTCCTTTTGAGAATCGGTAACGAGTAAACTATTATTTACTATTTTAGGGAGTAACGACTAATGGAATTTAGTTACTTTTTTCGGGTAACGTGTACATGTCTGCTAGCGATAGCTTACCAAGTTTATTATCTGCCCTTGCAGCGACTCTCGATACCTCATTTTTATGGACGGACTAATCAATTAATACTCCAGTGGGAATTATGCGATTGTAAAGAATAAATCGACCGTTTTCGTCATTGCCCTCAGGTGCGAAAAATTGCCATTCACGAGTCGTATGGATTCCTGGTCAACAATATAGCTCTGCTCAAGTTGGATGTTCCTTTTGACTTTGCCGAGAGCCAGGGGCACATCGGCGCTGTCTGTCTTCCCGCCAAGGATCAGCCGCTAGAGGGCAACGTTGTAGTCACCGGCTGGGGAGCCATATCACACGGTAATGGAGGCTCGAGTTGTTACAGCTGCTGGTTTGGTGCCTATTGAGACTGCGCTGAAGTCAGTTTTAGCACCTTCAAAACTACCCATTAATGTTTTTTTTTTTTTAAGACGATGTTTTTGAACGTTGCAAAATTGGGAACGGCAGGTGCAGGATTCTCACATTTAAGGACTTCCGAGTTTCACACTTGTGCGACTGGAAAGCTTTTATAAAGTCACTGACGGCATAAAAAAAACCGGGCCGTGACCTATTACGATCAAATCAAATCAGTTTATTTTCTGACAAAAAAATACATTCGTGACAAGGGCGCTGGAAAAAAAGCTGCACGTTTGCAGCTTGACGGGTCCCAGCTTCCTAATACAATAATCACGTTTCTTGCTTGCCAACATTGCTGCAATTTTCCCGCGCTCTCCAGTAAGGTGATGTTGTATAACTGGCAAGCCGAGTAGGCGCCCCAGAAAAACACACGAATTTCCGCGTGTATGTTTTATTATTTTTTTTGTTTGCTGGCGTTAGTTTAACTAGCACCCGTTTTACACCACGGAACGTATTGTAACCCGTCGCAAAGAAGCTGCGATGCTCCTATATTGCCCCATATTACGAAGCGGTAGATCCTCTCAGCCTCTCAGACGGGTTGCAAACTTCAATGAATTCACGAAAAAAAAATTATTGTGACAGGAATTGTACGTTACTAGTTCAAATCTGTCTATAAATGCGTTGAAGCAGTTTTGAAGGAAATCAGTGACTTCAAAATTTCGCCAGAGCTAACGTGCGATGCAAAGGCTCACGCTCAAGTTAGCTCGTTCCGAGTGTGGACACTTTTAGGCAGCTGTATTTCGATGCAATTACAACTGGCCCTTACGTTTTGTTGCTGCGCTGTTCTGGTCGCTTCACTTCGTCCACAATTGGCCATACGAGAGCTCTTTTGAGTCAGCACTGTGTTCCTATGCCGACGCTACTAGCTGATTGATCTAATCAGACAGCGTCAGAAGCGCACAATCATGATGTTCGTCATGTTTCTGTACGCGTTCTATCATCGCTGAACCAATTCATAAACAGAAAAGGACCAGTGACTAGTGGACTAAGGCTGAAACGAAGTATCAGCTGTCACCAACGCGGGTTGGATGACGGCTTGGTCATCTACCACTTCAGTAGTTTATGATGTCGATAGAACACTAGAAATTCAGTATTGTTTTGAGAAGGATGGCACAAGCGTTGACAAGCAGCAGCCCTTTAGGAGCTTTCAAGTACGTGCATGCAAACAAGCTGTTTTCGTGTGTATGTTTACACAGCCTGAAGTTAGTCTGCCTCAACTGGCGACTTGTCTCTCAGCTGTAGACGAGCAGTTTAGCCAGTGCTAGTACAAACGCTAGCCTGGGGTCTTTAGTCTGCACCACGCAGTAGTGATTCACGACCGCACGCTGGTACGATGCTCATCCAGATCGAAACGGGCAGGGTGGGAATTGAGCCCAGGATCCCTGGGTTCTGCAACGCGATCTTCCGCTTCACGTGCTCCGAGCTGGTGTGCGCTCCGCTGCCACACTCGGCCACCGATCCCCTTCATGACAAGTAGCAACAGGTAGCACATCCAGGAACAAACAAAAGCAATTAACAAAATAGAATATGACGATGGCAAAGATCGCCTGAGGCCCGGCGTCGCGGCCTCACGCTTTACATATTTATTAAAGGAGCCATGAAACGATTTTACTACTTTCGCTAAATACTACCTAGAATCACTCCGTAACGTTAATAACTGAATAAACTTGCCTTAGTTTTTCTTTCTAGGCAATGGCAGTCGACAACAAAAAATTCTAGAAATATGAGCATCGTTCATCCCCTCAACTCAGAGCCAGAACAAGCGGCCACGTGGCCTGGTGCCTTTCCTATGCCGCCAACGTTAATCATAACCAAGCGCTAAGGTTGGCAGAGTAGAAAACGCGTGCTCAGCTCGCATTGTTAAGGCCGGTTCAGACACTTGCGTTTGAGTGCGTTTGACTGCGTTGCGGCGAGAACCGAAAGCGAGTCACCGGCACATCTGTGCTTCGTATGAAGCGTGGAATCCAGTCCAAGGAATCATCTTGGCAGGCGATATAAGCAGCAGGGATGTCCTGGTTTCTCGCTGCCGCAACGCAGTCAAACGCAGTCAAACGCAACTGTGTGAACCGGGCTTTAGAGTTCGGCTATTCTCATCACTGCAATGGTTGGACACAAGCCACTACCCGACTGGACACGCAGTTCTCGTGTCCAATTCATAGAAGTTATCACAGTAAACGCTAGAGGTTCACGTGGCGCTAGTGTGCTGTTGCATTTTGAAGCAGACAGCAAGCAGTCTAAATTTGACTTCCGGTGATGCATTCCTATGGCAAAACGCAAATGCGTTTTCTCTTCGCCCTCGATTATAAGAGCAAATGTTGCTTACTGTTGTGACAAAATAAAAAGTTTGGAACGTTTTACCATCGGTTGTACAAAAAAATGTGTCAGAAAAAGTGTTTTTCTTTGGAATTCATGGAGTTAAACACTGCGCTAAAATAGCCCAATGCACTTGTTAATACGTGATGATGTTGCGGACTGCTATTAGAGGGCACGTATTTACGCGTATAGTCTATGCTATGAAGCACACAGAGTGAATCAGCTTGACAAAACACCAAAAGAATGCTAATATATGCCAAATCAAACAATCAAAAAAGACAAAAACGAAACATGGAGTTACGGAACGAAGACCACTTACTACATTAGTAACAAACTGTGCATTAGTAACAAACTGCGTTTCAGCCATCTGAATGCTATTACAGCTTGAATAATCTCTGCGCACTTTTTAAATGTTCTTTTAGAGCGAAGCTCTTAGGCGCCCGTTTGCGGGTTAAGCGGCGTCGGCGTAAACGCGCGTTGCATTATGGGACGTGTGACATCACACGTGACGTCACGAGGGTTACCCTCGTGAGGATAACCCCCGTGTGGGCTACCCCGTGAGGGTTACCCTCACGAGAGTAACCCTGACGGGGGTCACCCTCACGAGTTACCGTCGTGAGGGTAACCCCCGTGAGGGTTACCCCTGTGAGGGCTGCCCTCGTGATGGTTACCCTTGTAAGGGTAACCCTCACGGGAGTAACTCTCACGGGGGTTACCTTTCCCAGGGCTTAGCCTAGAATGGAGATGGCATATCACGGTGGTTACCCTCGTGAGAGTAACCACCGTGAAGGTCACGAGGGTAACGTCAAAACGTGTCCCTCGTGTGACGTCATTATGGGAAACACATGACGTGTGACGTCACACGTGACGCTACGTGACGTTCACGCATCTAACATTGCCAATATTCCCGCTAAATTTAGTGGGGAAGGAGGAGCGCGCAAACCCTTTCCTTCGTACCCCCTTCCTCCTCCTCCTTAAGAGTTGCGCTCCAATTCGGCGTTCCGGAGAATTGTAAACGTCTTTCATGTTCTTTGCTTGAATTTCTGGCTTGTATTGACTTATCACGCTGTACAACATAAACCTAGGCCTCAATTTTTGCTAACTTAAACATCACTCAGTAATAAACAAAAAAACATTAGCTAAATAAATTACTCTTTTATAATCTGAATAAAGCTACATAGTACCCGTTACAGTAAAGAAACTATGCTGATTTCTATTTTTTCCTGGCGAAAAGAAACATATCACGCAAGTTTTCCCATAGGAATACACAGGAAGACTGGTAAAGTAGACTGTTTTGCTGTCTGCTTCAATTTGCAACCGGAAGTCCCGTAGATACTATGCGCCAGCTGAGTTTCTAGAGTTTATTGTTATAACTTTATGGTCCAATCCATGAGCTATGCTCGACTGTCGTCAGGCGGGTGGTTTTAACCCCACATTTACGTCATCAAGCTTTGCAAAGCCAAGGTTGAAAACTTGAAAGAAATAGTCTACTTTTTATTCTCGCAATTTCACCGCATAAAAGAAGCTTCTGAATCAGGCGCGGTTAGTGCGAGTATACTTGGGTCAGACTAGCAACAGTGCGCCTCTGCAATGTCACGAACATTCCAATCCGATATCGTTTTATAATCCCATTAAAAAATAAGGCTATAAGCCCGTAACTTTTCAAGTTTAGCCAGGCGAGCAAAATAGAATATTTGTGGCTTGCGTATCGAACATGCGTCATTGAAATGGACCTTTTCCACATACCGACGGCACCAGGCGGTGGCTGCACGAACTAAAAATCGAGGAAGTGACCTACCTGCGCTACGAATCGATAATGGGAGCTACGCTACCAGTTTCTTCGCTCTCTGAGCTGCGGCGCGTGCCCAACGTGACTTATAAAGAGGGCATATGCGTGGCGTCCACCCAAACGTCATGTTTTTCTTTCCGTCCACTTTCTTTTCTTGTGTAACACAATTATATATATGCTGAAATTACGTGTTCTACTCGCTGATCCACAGCCTCCTTCCGAATTTCCTCGATTTTTCGTTCCGACTTCCACCGCTTGGCATCGGGCGCTCGCGCGTCCGCAGAACGCTTTCTCGGAAAAGGTCCATTCACAACAATAGATTTTTGTGTATACTCCGTATTAATTAGGGATGCCGCGAACTTTTTCGAACCGAAGTTTCGATGATCGAATCAAGCGGTTCGAAAGGTTCGAAAGATTTCGAATTTTCGAACTTTCTATATCGTAAAATTCGACGGAAGTCGAATTTTCGAACTTGTTAAACGAAGAAGTTCGACGCTTTTCGAACCGTCGAACTTATTACGCTAAAAAATTCGATCCCTTTCGAACTTTCGAACTTATTACGCTGCAAAATTCGATGCTTGTCGAACTTTCGAACATGACAGACCAAAAAATTCGATGATTTTCGAACTTTTGAATTTCTTGCACTAAAAAGTTCGAAATTTCGAACTTCCTACGCCAAGGAATTCGATAATTTTCGAACTTTCGAACTTATTTATCGAGAGAATTCGTAAAGTTTCGAACTATCGAATCCTGAAAAATCAAAAGTTCGACGAACTTCGAACTTTTAGGGTAAAAGTTCGACGTTCGTCGAACTTCGAAAGACCGGCGGACGGTTTCATTTGAATTCAAGTAGTGAGGTACATTCGTAATTTTTTTTCCCTCGAATTTTTACGTGCCGTGCTGCGTTTCTTACCAAAGACAATGCCGTTTATTACAATGTTCTGGCACGCTCAGTTTTAAAGAAATTAATTCCCGAAGGGGCGAGGAAGGACGACGGGTTTTTGACGATTGCCGTTTGTGCCATATTTGAAGCGGGCTAAAGCCGAAGCTATTTACGGTTGAGATGTTAAACGTTTTAAGAATGATCTATGTATAGCTTAGGTAAGTAGATGTGATTATTGTTACTCAAGATGAGTTTCGAAGAAATATCCAAACATGTATCTACGGGCAATTATGCTCTAAACTTGGTATTTTGTTTTTCGTCTAAGTTGCTTGAGGTATCGCATTTAAATTAACACCACAGACAGTACGTCTGTAACATATCATTGCCATCTGCAGAATACAAAATAATGTATTTATTGTTTTTTCACGTTGAGGAATAATTTTAACTCATGGGGGAAGATTTCTAATATTAATCAAATTCAACACGTCATTAATTTTTTTTTTTTAGCTTTACGTTTTTGGGAAGTGTTTTTTTTTTTTTTAGCCTGTGCATATTTGAGTAGGAAAACTTGTTTCGAAGTTTTGAGCTTCTGAATATGCAAGAATACAACACTTCCGGCGGGATTTTTATAGTTTCTTTCTTTTTTCTCTCCAGCTTTTTATACCCGCATTTATTGTTATGTTTTTCTTTCTTTTACCAATGGCACAGTTATTGAGGTCGAAAAGACATAGCTTTGAACTTCGGAACCTCTAAGCATGTGACAAGTAGTGCCTTCTGACAACGAGTTTCCGACTATGACCACCTACGGCGTCTACGCGATCTTTTATGCTGCGAAGAGCGACAGTAGTTATACATACACATAAATAATTTCAGATTAAAATAAGCTCGACCACGCCCTCTTTCCCCGTATTGTTTTCTTTTACAGTCCGAAATATCTGGAAGGAGGCGAAGGGGGCTAGAGCACCCCCCTCCCCCCGTTTTTTCTCTTCCGACGCCACTTGTATGGTAGAACGCTCCTCGACCTCCAGTTGTGTCGGCTTCTGTGCTTTTTGCGGGGCGTTTCCTCCGTCCCGGAAAATAAACCTCCAGGACAATTACAAACTTAACTAACTATATGCCAGCGTCACTCGGGCGGCGTTCGATTGCATTACTACCAGCGTGCAAGGGGTGCGAAGGTAATTTGCCAAGTCGCTTCAAGGTTTTTCTGAGCCTCAACCTCCTGCCCTCCCCTGGCCGTTTCGAACTGGGTGAGTATCGTAAAACAGTGCGTTCGTGTGATCACTACTGCGCAATGCATGTTAAAGACCCCCACCCCTGGGCTGGTGGTCAAAATTACTGATCTATGGTCACACGTCACTCTGTACTGGCAAATATTCCAGCACATCCGGGACACTCGTCGTCTCATTTAATTGTCTGACCAACTTCGCGGAATCTAAATATCACACCCTAACTTTTCTAAACCTGATTTCGTGAAAACCAGTGAGTCGTGAAAACGTTATTTCAAACTGAAACTGTGGAGGAACATTAAAACCGGACTTCGAACGTTGAAATCTTGGACTTAAAAAAAATTCAAAATCTTCGAAGTTTTTTTTCAATAGCTTTAAAGGAGAATCGAAACTTTCGAACTTTTCGAACTTTATGTAGAAAGAAATTCGAAATCTTCGAATTGTTCGAACTTTATGTCTATAAAAATTCGAAGCGTTCGAATTTTTCGAATTTTATATCCAAAGAATTTCGAAATCTTCGAATTTTTCGAACTTCAGATTTCAAGAAATTCAAATTTTTCGAATATCTCGAATTTTTAAGTTAGGAAAGTTCGAAATCTTCGAATTTATCGAACCTCAAGTAAAAGAATATTCGAAATATTCGAACCCGAAATTTTAGAAACCGTGAAAGCTTCGAACTTTTCGAATTCGAAACTCTACTGTGGTCTAAAGTTACGAATTTTTCGAATTCGAACCTCGGTCGGTACGAAAATATCGAAATTTTTCGAATGCGAACCTCAGCTCGCTTCGAAAATATCGAAACCTTTCGAAATCGAACCTCAGGTGGTTCGCGACATCCCTAGTAGTAATATAAGCGCCAGCGAGCGGATGCTACAAGGGAGAGCTCTGAGCTTTTAGTGTCCCTGCCAAGTTCGTGCGCTCGTGCAGTGCGAGCATAGTTCAGGGGAACATGTTTTGCAAGTAGCTTCGGCTTCGCTAAAACGTTAAGTGAAACATGCGTGCTCACGGAAGGCTATGAACGAAAGCAATGCAGATCACAGAGCAGAAAGGTATGATTTATGGGACGCTGACGCCCTGAGCTGCATAGTAATTATCTTTTTCTTTCTTTTTTTCTTTCTTAGACTTTATGTTATCGTCAATTTACAGATGCTGACAGATGCTTTTATTGGAACGTGGCACGTGCACAATCGTAAAGCCCCTCTATCCTGCGAAGAGTGGCGCCATTCATTGTTGTAGAAATGGCATGAGGCGTGCCGCGCGCCACTTCTGGAAAATTCATGGCGTCTGAAATCTGGATTCAGTGCTGCGCTGTGCCGCCATGATCTTCCCAAGGGCTGCACGTTGCACGTGCCTCGTGCATCGACGAACCTTGCACTACTTTTCACAATCGGACATTCCAGCGCCGCTTTTATGGTCGTATCGCGTGGATGGTGCAGCCAGCATAACATGGTCGCGTCTTGCGGACGCGCTTGCACCCCCTGCCCGAGAACAACAACACTGAAATATTTACAAGTCCTCAGCCCAGCGTGCGATCTCCTCAGCCCAACACAGCTCATGTTATTTGCTTCAGAAAACAAGCAACTCGCGCGCCACGCACACGAACACTGAAAATGGAACCGACCAGGAGACTTTTTTTGGAAAGGTAACGAGACGCCATATTGCTGAACGTTGTCCACAGCACGTGCTCAGAACATGATCCCATTTATCGTCTCCTAAAAACAACGATTGTGATTGTGTAGAATTGGCGTTAAATGTGCATACTGGTGTCTCGTAGCAGGCAGTGAAGCTAAAAATATGTAAGCCCGTGCGCTCGTGGAGCTTGAGCACCGATCAAAGCTCAGCACGCCGCGCGGCGTTCGCTTCTTTTGAAATCCCAGAATAAGTTGTCCTCGAGCATCGTTTTGAGCACGACCGGCGTAATTTTAAGAATACGTTGCGAACAACGTCCAACAAAATGGCGTCCCGTGAATGCCTTCTATACTAATACGATCTGTGTGAGTTATACGATCAGGGCCAGGGGGACATAATATAAGAAATAATCGTCATGATAAGGCAGTGAATTAACTAAAATTCTTTCCTTAACTTCTCAATTACTGAAGATAAAGATGTGGTTCCAATCATACACTTGCTGAGCGTCATCGAAAACCACTAAATCAGCTAATTTTAGAAACATTTGGGGCGCATGTGATTGCGCGGTGGTGCGCTAAGGTTACCACTCCTGCAACAAAGCAAGGCTAGTGGTGCGAAAAAGCGCCCGTGCGTTTCTTCCGTCTCTTACCATCCGCGGTTTCATACCACCCGCATTGCGCCCGTTGCACCAGTGGTAACTTTAGCGCACCACAGCACTTTTCATTCGCACAACACTTTTTTCAAATTTACTTCTATAGTTGCTTTCAATGACTCTTAGTCATTTTATAGTTGTAACCATGTGTTTATTTTCGTTAATTAGAAATATAATAATAAGCTGATTATCTTACTTATCGTAAGATTAGCCCCCTGTCTTACCGGTTGCGTAACTCCCCTCGCAAACTGCATTAGTAAAGTTTCACTTTTTTTATTGTTGACAACTGATTACAGAATAAATAAAACACTATACTTACTATGAAATCATCTGCTTGCTAGGATGACTTAAGACTGAAAAAATAACTCACGAGCGAAATTAGTGGCTTTTTTAACAGAAATTAAAAGGGTGACGTTTAGTGTCACATTTGCGTGCGAAAGTTCTGAAAAGTAATGGGATATTGCCGCGCGCGCGGCCAAGCAAGCTACGGCCGGTCACGAAATTATAGGAGATTTGCGTTTATTTTTACTTAGTACGTAACTTTTATCATATCGTCTTAGTTTCTTGTTCTCGAAAGTGCGTGTTCATTCTCACCCCGACTATAAACTGAGCCGAATTTCGCGATTCGACATTGATCAGGAGGTCGAGTCTCGTCTCTCACTTGCTCTTACGCCGCTGATACATCACCCGCTTTTCTGCTGCCTGGATGCTCGTTCTTTATTTTGTTTGGCCCAAGTTCGTCGATTAAACCTTTATTTTCAGTTCACTGTGCATCCTCTCGTCACTTTCATTCGTGGCAATATTATTGAGCAGTGTGTGTTGTCGTAGTAGAGTGACATGTGCTTTGTCATTTTTGTTTGTTTTGCAGTTGGTATTTTTTTTTAATTTGGACAAACGAAGACTTTTCTCGTATAGCACGATACTGCCTAAACTATACACACTCTCAAAGCTCTAGAATGCGTGTAGCAGAAATTTTATAGAGAACTCTGTAACCGCGTCCGTTTGAAGAACGAAATATACAGTCCTGTTTAGTTATACTGAAAACTTTCCTGCAGCTCGCGCTATGGCCGTATTTGCTTGCAAGAACTATTTCTATATTCAGAGATTGCTCACGCGTTTTAACGCGAAAGCCTTAGTTGCCCCATTGAGTGCGAAATCGAAGTAAAGGGCCGTAAAAATGCAATGGCGCGGCACGCACCACTCAATCGTGTGATCAAGGACGACACCGTCCTTAGCTTCGTCCTAGAAGTCGTCCTAGACCTCTAGGACTTTAAGGTGATGTCGTCTAGAGGTCGTCCTAGACCTCTAGGACGACCTCACTTGTCACAGTACGTGAAAAACGAGCGGTGGCGCCGGCGTTGTGCCCGAAAGATGGCCGTAAAAATATGTCATCAAGCGTCATTTAGCGTGATGTCATCAAGCGTCGTCATACGTCATCAGTGTGATGTCACCGCCGGAGCGCCGTGTGCAAAAGGCGCTCTTCGGACTTCATCTGTGCTCCTTGTGTGCTTCGTGCAATGGACTGGGAGGCGACCGCGTCTACATCTACGGCCTCGGCATCGGCAGCAGCGTCTGCATCTATGGCGGCTTCCGCAGGCAGACGTGGCCGCCCACGCAAATAAGCCACAGCCTCCTTAGGTGTCTCTCTTCTAGGCGTCGTTCTCGACGTCGTCCTCTAAGCATCATTCTCGACGTCGTCCTTAGAGGCCACCCTTGAGGTCGTTCTTGCACGTCGTCCTGGAGGTCGTCCTAGAAGTCGTCCTGGATGTCGTTCTTGACGTTGTCCTAGGCGTCGTCCTCTGGGTCGTCCTCGAGGTCGTCCTAGAAGTCGTCTTAGACGTCGTCATTTAGGTCGTCCTCGACGTCGTCCTATACGACGTCCTAAAATTTAATACGTTTGAAAACATTACTCGAAAATTTTTCTCCCGAGGGACTGTAATGCTTTCTCGTTCATGTAATTTGCTTACCGATTTGAGAAGCTTGCGTTTTCATCGAGCTGACTGCTCCGGCTGGTATTAGCGGCGAGATGTTTTGGTGGCGCCCTCGCTTGGTTACCTTTCGTGACGTCATTACCTTGTGACCAACGAGTTCGATGGTGTTTGTAATGGGCATGGGGGAAGCCTGAAATCATAGCGCTCTCAAAGCAACACTGCCAACACCGCCAACATTGGAGTTCTTACATTCCTCTTATTTCCGTCGATGAGACATCCTTTGCTCACGTCATAGTCAGCATTCGGCCAATTGTGGTGGGCCGACCACAGCGACGCTTTCGACCGCTCACGTCGCCAATAG
>JAZHYW010030906.1:0-18024 GCA_037355805.1 Ixodes ricinus | reverse complement strand
AAACAAGTCACGAACTAGGCGGGTCTTTTTGCAGAAGATGCTGTTTACTTTTTATCATTATTGTATTTATTGCACTTTGCCACTTGCAATATTTTTATTTTGTATATTAACAATACAATTTGAGATTTATGAAGCTACGAAGAAAAATTTTGATATAACAGGTGCGACTCAAGGGAACAAGACAACCGACGTCAGAAATTCTCCTCCTCAGACCCGAACAAAAAGCCTGTTACACTGTGATTCTATAACCTATATGTCTAACTTATTTCGCTCTATCTCACCTAACGTGTACTTATAGTTTAGCAGGACAGTATGTACACGGTAGTGCATAATACTCGTAAGAGCTAACACCCTGTAGTGTGGATAAGTTGTATGCTTGGGCGGTACGCACATGGTATGAGAATATAAAGAGATAATAGTTCCTATAAGGCTCAGGGATGTTGGCACCGGGGCCAAATCTTTATGGGAATCAAGTTATCAGAAACGCCAAACAGAGGCTCAGCATGCCATGTTGTAGCAACAAACGAGAATAGAATACCAGAAGCGCTGACCATGTGAACTCCATATTTTAAAATTACAAAAAAACGACCACTAAACAAGAAAAATTGGTGTGTTCTTTTATTCTGGCTGATAGCCAGAGACTACCGTGTCAAGAGATGATGAGGGCCTCAAATATTACGTGTGGCAGCAACACAAGTTGTTGCCGGAAAATGAAAATACTTGGAGCGCAACTTACCAGTCGCCCTGCAACTCTCGCTTTGCCGCACGCCTACCCTTGAAGAGGAGAAGCAAACTTGCAGGCCACTCATGCCTTGTCTCCCGGGCGCAGATTGCCGTTTGCTCACGGAGTAAAACCACGGAGCAAATCTAGGGAACTGATTGGCCTGTTTGAACCTCCCGCTGTTCCGCAAGCAGGAGGCAACGGTGACGTTTTTGGCGCGCTCGTGTGTTTGTTGTTTGAGATGAGAGACGACTCGCGACAGTCAAACAGAGCAACGCCGACGGCGGGGCGACGTACCGTGCGGCGACGTGACGACCTTTCGAGGACGACGGCGACACGATGGCGGCTGACGATATTTTGGCGGTAAACAACAGAAGTTCTGGCGGCGGGCAATCCGCACGTAGAAGCCACCGCGCGAAGATAATAGGGAGTTTCCGTAGATCGTTTCCGCTGTCCCGCAGCGCTCTCCGTAGTCCCCTACGCGATCCGAAGCTCTGCAATCCAGGCTAGCGGAGCGCATGTGCAGTGGTTGCATTTTCGTTGCAGCCAGTGTAGCTGAGGAGCAGACAGGGCCTACGGAAAAACCCTAAAGGCGTCGGTTCCGATAAGGGGTTTCGATAGGGTCGCAAGTCCAGC
Source organism: Ixodes ricinus (assembly GCA_037355805.1). Classification (NCBI taxonomy): domain Eukaryota; kingdom Metazoa; phylum Arthropoda; class Arachnida; order Ixodida; family Ixodidae; genus Ixodes; species Ixodes ricinus. Next base: position 16,667 of record JAZHYW010030906.1, on the reverse strand, counting down.
AGGCACAGGTTTGAGGCACGTCACGCGCATGCGTAACGTAGCGAGCAAAAACACGGCCAATCGGGACCCTGCATTTGCTCCATGGTTTTACGCCGTGAGCGAACGGCAATGCGCTTCCCGGGCGCACTCGGCGGTGTGCATGGCCGCTTTTGCAAAACGGCTCTCACCAAATCCGTTTATTTAAGAAGGAACAGGCGAACGGTTCACCGCCACGTTCTTTGTTGGTTGAACCGGAACAAATGCTTCTTCTCATTTTTTTATGGCAAGAAAAACGATGTCGAGTTTTAAGTTTAATAATCTAATGAATATTTCAATGGAATCTGCAGGGAGTTTTATTTTCAGGTAAAGAGAAGAATGTCATTGAATGGCAACTCTGCTTCATTCTATTCGTCCCTGGATTACATCATATTTCAAGAATGGTAAATATTTGCTGATTTGCATTGAACAGGTTTATGTCTTGTTAAACTTTAATTTTTATAAAGACAATTTAAAATCAATTTTACTAAGATAGCCATAACTCTGCGTATATCGTCTAAAGATTGCGCTAACGTGAACTATGTGACTTTTTCTATATGCGCTAATGTAGTTTTAATAATTTTAATCACGGAAATATAAAGGAGTACTAAATAAAGGATAGAAGAAAATATAACGGTGCCCTTTGCTTCGCCGTTTAGTGAGAAGACGCACAAATATATCCCCTGCATTCACAAAACAAATATGTATTCTTCATAGTATTCCAAGCAAGTTATCGTTTCAAAGTGCATTTTACTTTTTCATCGGTCACTTCAGAAGATCGCCACAGCTTACATCATTTACAAAAAAGATTATTGCTGCAAAAATATCTTGTTAAAGCGAGCAGAATGTTATTTTGCGAGGCCCCGTTGCTCTAAATGTAGAACCTCGGGAAAATCAAAATTAATTAGTGTGTTAGTATTAGAAACTGGAAACGTTAGACGTGAAAAGCGGCGTAGTGTGATTTCGAGTCTTTTTAATGGGAGGTCGAAGTCCGCATTGCGTAAAAGTAGTCGAGCTTATTACGATCTCTTTCGCAACAAAGCTGTTTTCACACCCGTGCTTTCGCGGTATTCCCTGACATCGACGCGATTGGCGTGTCAGTGGCACTTCCAAGCGTTGCAACAACACTCATTGACAACAAATAAAAAAATCATTATATTCAATCTAATCCATGAGTTTCGCCAACGATCCAATTTGGTGCATTGGGAGTTGTGCAATGTTGGCTTCCCTGATTACCTTAATGGCGAAGAGGTTTGCAGTACACCAGGCCTAAATTTAGGCCTGCGCTCCTGGCCGCCATCTTTATTATAAGGGGAATACTACCTTTGAAATCAAGAATGGTATTAAGGGATCCTAAATAAACAGATCCTCGTAACGTTGCACAAAAAAAGAATATGCAATTCGTATTTATGGTCGCCCTGTCCATAGGACCACAACCAATACAAGGAAATTTATATAAACACAACTTCGTGTTCGCGCAACTAAATCTGCTCTTGTCGGAGCCCATTTTATGTACGTATAACTCGTGAACTGTTCTTATAATTTGGAACTAAAGACTTATTTTAAAGCGCACAATTTTCGCAAGAAGCAACTAACTTCAATATAGATACATTAAATATCCATTTACATTTTGTCCGAAGTTGTTGGTTTTACTTAAATGGAAACTAAAGCGATTCTGCATTTGAGAAATAGAGACCGAAATCGTCTTTATGTGACCTCTAGGATCACAAATAATAAAATTATAGTTCACATTGATGCGCCCAGCAGCCCCTACAGGACGTTCAAGATAGCACTGAAGCCCTTCCCTCCAGGCGCGTTCGGTGGAGGAGAACATTGGGAGGTATTCTAAAGATATCTCAATATTTCCACGCGTTGCGCATGCTTTACAGGAGCAAGCAAAAACGCTGCACGCGTTACTTCGCAAGCGGCACGCGCAAGGCTGTTGAAAACTCTGGGTATGACGTCACATCCGGTGGTTGATTTCTTCGGTTTTTTCTCGCGTCTTTCGATACGTTCGTGTCAAATGCTTGTAATATTCAAATGCACAGGACAAAATAACGCCAGAATTCACCTCTAACTTGTTTTTTACAGCGAAGCTGTTGGCACCAGAATCTGAAAAAAAAAAATGCGTTCATGGATGTTAACAAAAAAACTCCCGCTTAAACGGCGCTCCTTCGTTCCCGATTGCTCGTGGCAAGTATAAACAAACAACAAAGGGAGCCACCTGCGTGAGTCAGCATTCCTTGGCATTATCTTAAGTGAGGTCCTGATTTCTTGTTGCCATCTACGGTCACCGACTCATCTCAACTAAGTGTGTGCTGTGACGAGGCTGAGGGCAGGACGCGCCGATCACACCTTCTTTCGCTTCCGCGATGCTGATAAAGAGACTTGGGCTAAATAGGAAAAAAAACTGTACTCAACGTGTGCCTCGATAAATTGGGTTTAGAATATACAACATCGTGTATTGAAAGTGTTCATCGCCTTTATGGTATGTAGTGTGTCCTTATTCAATTAGTATAGCGATTCGCTGTAACGTAAACGGTCATTTGATGTGATGCACCCAATGGCGGTTTACCTTAGCGTCCATAAGACTAGGGATCACTTTAGTCAATAAATGTAAATAAAGACAATTAAACAACGAATTCGTGTGTGTGTGTATTCATTGCAATAATATGTGAGTCGTATAGATGTAGTATGGTTGTCGTAAAGTTGTCGTGAAGATAACAGCTTCGCTGGTCCACCATCTTCACGTGAAGTAGGAAATGGTCTCTACAATTTTCTAAGAACCTCTTCAGCTTTCTTTTGGCATGGAGTTTTCGTTTTAGCCCAACATATCTTGGTGAAAATCACTGAAGTGATATTGCTTGAGTTAATTAGGGCGATATGCCGGTATCACGTTTTCCAAAGAGGGCTGATGTGTTGATATCGGGGAGGGGAATGTGTGTTGCTCTATTCAAGCTTTGCCAATTTGGACATTTAATGTCTCGTTGCGTGTAAATGTAAAACGTTGTGCGTGTTAGTAATATTGGAAATGCCTATCGGCAGCTCAAGCCCTCCATAAAGTGCCGTCGTTTACTGAAACATTTCCGGAATCTATCAAGGCTCACCAAAAGCATTAAACATACATTAGCCTCGAAAATCAATATTTTCTTCATGTGAGATTTGTCTGTGTATATCGAGAGACGAGTGGTTGCTGAGGGTCTGTCTCAGAATGAAGTAAAGAGCAATGATGTACTAATTCTAAGTTAAAGAGAGGCATTATTAGGGAAGACGTTATAGTTGTATGCGAAATATAATGAAAACGTAAAAAGTGACACAAATTTTTCGCATATATTTCTGAAAATCTAAAGCTCACCTTCAATGATTCACCTTGTTCTAAATGACATTAAATGTTGGGCATTTTTTTTCAGAAAGTTTTAGATATTCGCAGGTTTATTTTATATTTTGGTGTATTACACCGAAATTGGACGAATAGTCAATTTTGTTATTTTGTACATGTTAATGATGTATCAATTAGTTACCACTAAAACATAGTAATATTTCTTCACCGCATATGGTCAATCAGGTATCTGTGGAAGTATTTAGAACTTGTAGTTTAAACGCGCATCCTGTATGATTACTTGGTGTGAGTTCGATTGTAATATAATATGTTGAAATGATGTTCAGCTGCAAATGCGCCAATCCCTGATTCATCTCAATAAAAAAACTTAGAGAAAAGCTTTGAATTAATGACACTATTTTCTTCTATTGTTAGAAACAAGTGCAAACCACTAGGTGGAGAGAGAGAGACTCGTAAACAAAATTAGTGTGCCACCATTGCTTACAGGGCTCTATTACCCAGCTGTGTTGCGCAGTTAAACGTTTAAAAGCCTTTTTTGCCGCTTTCAAATTTCAGCGTCAATATAGAGGAACATGAGAGAAGGCGTGCACTTTTAGGAAGTTCACTTAGTACTAAAAGTAGCAGAAAGAGACTCCTTCAGTCAGCCTATATATGCTGTATATATATATATATATATATATATATATATATATATATATATATATATATATATATATATATATATATATATATATGATATACAAGGGTGTTTCAAAGAATCTCCCAAGCCACACCGCTCCCGTGATTTAAAGGTCGTTTGGTCCTGGGTCAGGGGCCCTTTTAGGAAAATTATTAAGTTCGGGATAATTAAGTTGTTAATTATTTTTGCGTAATTAACTTTTTAATATTGTGTTTAAGGGCATGGTTTCAATTAGAAAATTGCTCAGCATCGTCGAAAAACACTAAATCAACAAATTGCAGAACGATAGAAGGCACGCGAAGCATTTTACGGCTTTCTGAAAAACCGCACAAATTCGAAGGGTTTTTAAGTTTCGGTTTGTTATCGGAGCGCATCTCCGCCCCGACGGTACCGCGCCCTGTGTAGAGATAGTGCAACCAGCCTCTGCTGCGTCGCGCGATGACAGCGCAGCAGAGGTTGGATGCACTATCTCTCCACGGGGCGCGGTACCGTCGGGGCTGAGATGCGCTCCGATAACAAACCGAAACTTAAAAACCTTCGAATTTGTGCGGTTTTTCAGAAAGCCGTAAAATGCTTCGCGTGCCTTCTATCGTTCTGCAATTTGTTGATTTAGTGTTTTTCGACGATGGTGAGCAATTTTCTAATTGAAACCATGCCCTTAAACACAATATTAAAAAAGCACACGCAAAATAATGAACAACTTAATTATCCCGAACTTTAATAATTTTCCTAAATGGGCGCCTGGCCCAGGACCAAAACGACACAAGCCTTTCTGAGTTCCGATGAGTAGTTCTTTTAGAGCGATTTAGCCTGAGTTCTCTGAAACACCCTATATATATAATATATATATATATATATATATATATATATATATATATATATATATATATATATATATAATGCGGGTTTTAGGACAAACGGTATATTTAAAGATACTACACCAACACACAAAAATCAAGTAATATGCTGCAGTGTCAGTAAAAAACGAGACAGGCGAATTGTTGTTATCAAAGGTAAATGGCCCGTTGAAATAATTTTTTTCCGGGCGCCGGCACGTAGTCGACAACCTGCGTTGTCCTTGGCGGCAGGGTTCCGAAATGCCGGACACTGACATTGGAACATCGATTGGGCGACTTTCGCAACAGACCAAACTAATTCGTTTAGAGGGTTGGCGGCGCTGCAGCGTGGCAGTTTCTTTCTGGGTGTCGACTCGCAGTGACCCCTGCGCTCCAGTCTGTCCCGAAGGGATTAATAACATTTTTCTTTATTGCTTGTTTTTAGTTTCTGTTAAACGTTACGGTTTCCAGACACCACTTTATAAAATGACATATCCAACAGACACAGCCGGAATGATATAGAGATCAAATAATGAACATCAAAATAAATGGCAGTCTGAATGTGCAAGTATTCGTATTCGCTATATGGGTTTTCCATTCTATACTTCTTTCTCCGAAAGAGATTAAAATTTTGCTTTTATGTTTGTTGTTGCGAAACTGCAATTTTTCTAGTGATACAATACACTCGGCTCAGAACACACGCCAAACGTAAATGAACACGCTTATTTGAAGAAAAAAATACAAAAACTGGCCGTTAAAAAGGTTACTCGGGCGGTTGTGCGTCTGGCGTTTTTAATCCCGTGTAACAGTTCGCGTTTTAGTATTGGCAAAAAGTATTTTTCTTTATTAATCGTCCAAGTAAATTATAAACTTGTTCATAATGTCTTTGAGTGCCTCAAGTATTATAGCTTTGATTCTCGGAAACGATTAAGGTTGTGTAACGAGGGGAGGAGCTAACTTTTCGTTTTTGTGTTTCAGGTATTTTGACGTTTGTTGGCCCTTCTCGGAACTGAACGAAGCTACAAAACGAGTTGCTATCTAAAAAATCCAAGGCCAAGGAGGGTTGAACCTGTGTCTTATAAAGTTAACTGATCTTGCTCGTATTTATTTTCTTTCTGCGCAAATACTGCGTTGTAAATAGAATACGATGGCCTTCATGTTGCGTCTCGTATAAAGCGCTACTAAAACATAAGCAGAAGTCAAAAACCCACGGGTTGGGTGCTACAAAAAGGTATATGCTAGTAACTGAAGTGCCGTTCAATCCTTCTCTGATGTTCTTGTCACCAGAACTTGTCACAAAAATATGTATTACTGAGGTAAATGTTCATGGGGGCATCTCTTATCGAGATTGTTTTTGGAAAAACCTATCACAGCCGACCAGGTTTTACCAGTGGAAAAACTCCAACCAAGCCAGATCACAGTGGCTGACTAAGCAGCGTGCTCTTCTGAGAAAGAAACGCGCTCTTGGAATGTGTACAGTGTGAAATAGGATTGATGAGCAGCGAAACTAAAAAACAACTATATATATCTTTGTTTGAGAACGCAAAAATGTGGGCTTCGAACAGCGTGCAATATGCAACCTGAATCAAATGGATGTGTGGGTAAAACTTGCAAAGACTGCTCGGCAGTAAAAACAAAAGCCACGACTCTACTTTCATTTTTTGGCTTCAGATTAGTAAACGGGATACGTGATATTTAGAAGCTTGAGCGAAATCTAAGGCACGTATCACCATTCAGAACAAAGCGGTAGATATGCGCTCAGCACTCTGCGCAAACTTTGTTCTTACACGCTGTTTTGCTATTTTCTCTTGGTTTGAAGCGTGACGGACATTAGCAAATTGGAAAGCTCGATCGTATCTATTGTCAAGTTGAAACGGTCTTCTTTTGGTGCTGTTATCCTCTACAGACTCATTGACGGTAATAATTTACACAAACTCCAGGCCGGATGATTTATATCTTAGAGCACTAGCCCGTAGCTGACACATTTTAAATTGTGAACTCTGTAATTTCAATAACAAATAAACAAAACGTATAAATGTATTAAGTTATACTCTGATATCATCTATATTGCTGTAAGAGAAAGATCTAGTATTATCCAATATGTGACCTGGTGAGAGCTGTGCTCATTGAAACATGGCTCGTTAAATAATTACCTTATATATATTAGAACGCAAACAAAATACAGATAGAGATTGTACTGCGAAACTTTTTAGTCGATGCGCCCTCAGTGGAAAAAAATTAGGGTACTTCCCACGCATCAGTCGCGCTTTTGTTTTCGACAAGATCTCCGTCCTTGTGTTTTTATGCCCCCGAAGCACACTTTTTCTTCAAGCTAATGGATCTGATGTTCCTGCAATTTTAACGAGGGTTACATTTCTTGTTCTATTCGTATGGCGATTATGTTCCAACTGGATCCCGGTGGTGCATACATCGCAATAAAAATAAACATTTTCAGCGCAGTTTTGCGCGCCGACCACACAAATATATAAGTGCGATTTAAACAATACCAAAACGATATTGATTTTTTTGAGGGGGGGGGGGGGGTGAAAACATACGTTTAGCCTGAATATATTATAAAATTGACAGCGCATAAAAATATTTAACAAAAAAGCTTAAATTTTGTTTACATTTATTCAAAAAGTTTTATCCGCATTTCTTCTCTCCCGAAATGCAAGGATCTTATTTAACTTGCATTACAACTTGAAGTGTTAGTTAGGTTGAGAAACTTACGCCAAACCTTGCAGCCTTGACGTAAAAAAATTTGTTCAGTAAAGGAATAAAAAATAAATAATGAAGAGGGGCCTCAGCCCAAGCACAGGATGAGCTTGGTAACTATACCATACTACTGGCTACAATTCGCCTTCTCTATGGTTTCTAATAATAATCCAATCTACATGCACTCTAAAACAAGACTTGGCGGGAAATGGTAGCTGAAACAAAGCTCTTAGTAGGCGGGCACAGAAAGGGCTTGAACGGCGAAAAAATATGATACATATTAACCATATAAGCAGGTCATTTTGTGTGTTTTTAGTTTCCGGGGTATCGCAAATGACGTTTCATTGGAAGGTGGTAATATATATCAATAACGCAACTAATAACCTATACAAATTTCTGTCTTTTAAACCCAGTGGTGCAACATAGCGAAAGAAAGGCAAGACACAGGAACCTTTGTCTTTTCCAAAGGTCTGGAAAAAATTATATTATATCGTTTAGACGAATCTTTTACCCAGAAATCAGAAGCTACCGAGCTTCCAGTTCAAATTTCATGCAAGGGAAAATCCATGGAAAGCGCTTTGATATCACAGAGAGAAATAATATTACACAATATAGAATGCAAATGGCTGACACTGGGAATATTTATTGATCTTAGTAAAGCGTTTGATTGTCTGAACCATTCAACGCTCCTTGATAAACTGTCGTGTTATGGCATACGTGGCACGCCTTTGATACTTATTCATTCATATTTAGAACATCGTAAGCAATGCGTCTCAGTGAATGATCATGTTTCCTCTTTGCAAATCTTGAAGTTTGGTGTGCCGCAAGGCAGCATACTCGGCCCTCTGCTGTTCAATGTGTATATAAATGATCTAGTCAATATTTGCAACCAAGCACGGTTTATAATGTATGCAGACGACACGAGTATATTTCTATCTGCTTCGAATATGGATGAACTTATACCCATGGGAAACTTAGTTCTGGAAAAGTTTCTTTCGTGGTCAACAATAAATGGTCTTAAAATAAACACTGTAAAGTCTAAGGCAATTCTGTTTAGACCTGTAAATAAGCACGTTATTAGTAATTATGCTCTAAAGATTGGAACCGACCAGATTGAAATAGTTAAACAGCACAAAACGTTAGGTGTCATTTTTTCAGAACATATGCAATGGGATAATCACATCGATTACTTAGTTAAGAAACTGTCAAAAGTTGTTGGAATAGTATGTCACTGTCGCTCCTTGTTGCCTGTAAATATTAAAATGCAAATTTATCATGCTCTGTTTAGCTCACAAATTAACTACTGTCATTTGGTTTGGGGCACAACAATTAAATATAATATTTACAAACTTTCGATCTTACAAAAGAAAATGCTGCGTTTTATTGCAAACGTGCCTTACGACACTCATACGGAACCATTATTTCTTCAATTCAATGTCATGAGGATTACCAGTGTATACGAGTACCGTTTGCTATGTTCTTATTTATTTTCGACCGATGAGTTTAATTCTTTTTGTCTAATGTAGCCCACCTGACAATACGTGAATCTTCCATCCTGGTCAGACGCAGAGAGTTCTGGAATGTGCCTCATTTTCGTACAAATTATGCACTGCAATCTATTGCGCATAACCTGCCTACATTACTTAACAAGTTCATTATAGACCACAATGATATTCACTGTTTAACAAAAAAGGATGTACGCGTTTGTTTTATTTAGACAAAGTGTTGTGTAGAGTAGTTTTTTTTTAACATGCCCTGTAAGTGTACGCGTTTCTTTTATTCAGACAAAGTGTAGTGTATAGTAGTTCTTGTTTTTACCATGCCATGTAAGTGCAGGGGCACCAGACCCGGACAAGCTACCTCATGGAAGCTTTTTGTCTGGTGCCCTCAGCACAATATTACTGAAATAAATATTACTTACTTAAAAAAAAAAGGGTTGCTTGCGTTCATAATTACTGATAAGACCTGAGACGCCCCCAGATGAAGACGCCATGTAAGCACGGTGCGCCGAAACCCGATAATGATTATCATTATTCCAGCGCTTAGCTCGGCTCTTCCTCGCACACATCGGTGAACGACCCCATCTCTACCGAGTTTATTCCTTCCTCAAGCAGAGCTGCCCACATGCAAAGAGGGTAAACCAGAAACACACTCTCGCGAACATATACACGCAAAGGCGCAGCCTCCGACGGAGCTAGCGGAAGCAAATCATGGAGGCCCGCATTAACCATATTTGTAGACGCATATACGCACGAGGAGCTATTAGTTCCGCTAAATAGGTTGTTCTTATCTCGCTATCATCACGCAGGCTATAACAGTACTCCGTCGAATTTGCTGCTAAGTACGTTTGGTGATCTGTTTTTTGTCTCTTAGATTTCTATTTGCAAGTAACAAACGAGACCTCGTCGTACGTGTTGGCGGAGGCACCAGAAGTGCTGCTCTTGGGCGGTCATCGTACATCGCGCCGCTGATTGCATGGCTTGATGGACCATATACGGGGCGCTGCGGCTTCGTGGTATATTAGAGCATTAATAACTTTTTGCTGGTGTGGAGGTTAGAGGCAGATCATCTCCCAAAATCCATTAGTAAGTTTTCTTTCTGCTTATCACATAAACGTCACGAGCACGTTGTGAGTTTTTCGTGACCCTGTTTCTACCAAAGTATTCGGAAAATAGTCAATTGATTCATTAAAATTATTTGCGCTCATACACTTACATTCTATAATACTAACACAGATTGGCAATCATATGTGCAATATAAGTTCAAAGTAAATATTGCGTGTAGTTTTTATTTTAACGATCGCCTGCAAGGTTGCAACATGTTGCGTCTACAATCTGGGAGTATGCGTCGTGTGGCACTCAGCTACCGGACAATACAAAAGATAGTAGCTTGCCTCTGTCTGCGTCTGATCACTTTTGTTTTTCCACGCTTGCTTTCCTGTGCTATGATTTTGCAAGATCTTTCTTAGGTTCTACCCATGTAGTGGTGGCACAAAAATTCTTGAAGCCCAATGAAATAAAAATAAAAAGCAAATGAAAAGTGCGTCTGTAATTTTAAAAATAATAATTTGGGTCTGCATTCTATTTTAGTGTCGTGGCTAAATTTACAGCTCTTCATAAAATGCGTCACTGGGTAAAAATAAAACTCTTGACGTACAAGTGCATGAATTTCTTTTTAATCGTCCCTGAAACCAAAAAACGAGTTGTTAGGCGAACAAAAAGAAAACAGACAAAAGCAGAAACACACCAACACACACTGTGTATGGAATTCAGTGTTTCAACTTCATTAACTGAACAAACAAACGGGGCACCAAGTCAAAGAAAGCGCGACACGGGTTTTTGCTTTAGTAGAATATTAGAGACAAAAAAAGCTTACAAAATCTAAGCAGACCAAAGGCAGCAGAGACTACTTTGCAAGCTGAAAATTGCGTTCCACAAGAGTTTCCACTCTAAGTTTGTGTCCTTTTAAATTCCCGCGATTTGCGCGGATTCTTGATGGTACATTTATATGCTATACGAAAGTGCCTCAAGCCACCTTTCGTGTTCTCTGTAAAGTCAAGAAGGTACGCAGTGCTAGCAGAAGACAAACATGCACTTGAAACTTTCCGTCAAATCTTTAAAGGTAAGAAAAATTTCGTCGCGAACTGTCTAAACAGACTCTATATGTCAAGATTTTCTGATAGACCTATTCCTACGACAATCACCATAAATGTGCTTTTTTGCACGTTTCATTTTCATTCGGACAGCCAAATGTAAAAAAAAGATATTAAAATGTTTTAATATTTTTTAATGAGCTTCAAAAATTTGTTATTAGGTTGTAAGCGCAGCAGTAATTAAAGATATATAACCCTGGGTCATTTTCGCTTGATGAGAAAATATATTCATTCGACTGCGAAGCCTTCAGTTATGGGATACAAAAAGCAATTGGTGTAAAAATTCACTCTTTTCAAACTATATTTTGGCAAGTTAAGCAGAGTGCGAATCTTATAATGCCAGTTAGGTGTGTTGTGATTATAGCCTAGAATACGTAAACATCAGTACAGCAAAACAAGGAGGTCGTAGGATGGAACTTTATCCAGGAAATAAGTTGGCTTCATGAAGTGGCAGGAAAATAAAAAGCTTACAGATGCATTTTTTGTGTTTTTGTTTGTTTTGGGCAATGAGAAAACAATCTGAAAGTAAACAACAAGAAAAAGCATACAAAAGTTCAAATATTGCCTTTAGACATTCTTTCAAATCCCTTTCCTTTGATTTTGTACATTTTTCGTTTGTGTGCACCGGCGGCCGCAGCTTTCAAGAAAATCCATTTCTTCGTTGATCTAGTTTAGGTAATCCCATTTTCCACAAGCTCGACTGTTTTAGCGAGAGCCTTTTCACCACCGGGATGAGTGCGGGCGCAGATGAAATGTACAAAGTTCCGTAGAACATTCTGTTTTTCATTCAGAAAAACAAAATAGGTTGCAAAATAGCTAAGGCGAAGAGCCTCAAGACGACGTTAAAAGCATATCTGCTCTCCTAATTTATTGTATTTTTGTTCCTAAACAGTACGTTGATTTTCTTTTCCGTTATTTATATAGGTCGTATAATTCGGGATGAAATAGTTTACATACAGGTGCTTACCTGATAATCCTATCTGCACAAAACTATTTGAAAAACAAAAATCGCGGTGAAGTGGAAACGTTAGCGGTAAGTAGTGCCCTGAATTGAAAGACGGCACAAAATGAACTCAACAACTATTCATTTGGCACTTCTCCTGTCCTGTCGAGTATTGTCCTGTCCGGACCGCTACAAAGAGGCGCCAACGGACAGAACTCTGCACGTACGTGCTGCGCATCCAACCAACGGTACGCTGTAATGAAACCACCATCAACCCCGAGGACATGCCACGTACGCTTAGTTCACTTGCTGCCGACACTACGCTCTTAACGACACCAACTACTAAGGGTGACCAACCTATTCAGTTCTATTACGGTTACGACTTGCGATCCAACGCAAGCTGGCTACATCCGGAATACGACAACACTCCCGCTTCTTTCGTGACAACCTCTCATGGTACAAGTGTACATCAAGTACCCGACGAAGACATGTCGAGCGGCGTAATTTATGGATGCAAGCCGAATGAAGCAACAAAAAACTTCACACGGCTCTCTACGCAGTGGCGTGAAAATACTGATGGCACATACCATGGGCTCCGGAGCGCACAGTGCTAATGCGTTTCGCGTCGCATCAGCCAACCAAAGAAGTAATATACTGGGAGTTTCCAAGAAGGGTTAACCGCTATGAACAACAGTCCTTAGTGCGCCCCCGCTGCCTCAGCTCGAGCCAGAAAGCGAGCATATGCGCGGCGGAACGTCTTGGATGCAGCACATGCGGCCAACAAAATGAACAAACACCCGATGATTGCCCAACGAAGAACGCAAGCACTGTGTTCACTGTTAGCAAGATCGCCACGAGGCAACGGATCTTACTTGCCCCGCACGTGCTACATTTTCACGGAAGAATAAGGATCGCAAGATCGCTACGCACGAGCGACAATCCCGCAGCCACTTGAAGTGCCACCTGCCGTTAGGACACGCTTCCGGGAATAATCCACTGCCATACCCAGACGAAAAAGACCTTGAGGCCTATACACAACGCCCAAGACCACCACTCGACCAGCCGCCTGAGCTTCGACGAACCCGACCCTACGTACGCAGTCATGGCCGTGCTAGGCATCGCGGCGAACGAGCACGAAGGAGTTAACCCGCCTACAAGGAAAAACGAACGGGAAAAAGAGGTATATGAAATGGACATGAGACGCCTTCAACAACAACTCCAACGATCTGCAGCAAGAAATCAAAGACACCAAGAGGAAGTACGTCCAGAGACAGCAAACACGCAAGAATCGCCTACGTGTACTCCATGCTCGCATCGACGAAAAATACTCGACGCGAACACGAGGTTGTCGCACAGAGCAACCGCCGCCAATTTTCATTTCCTGTAAAATACCGAAACCAGTCCAAGCTCACTGAAGGCCGCCATAACCGAGTCGCGGCAAGTCGGCAGCCCGGTGCATCCCGCAGCCGCAGACGCGGCGCAACCTGATATAGCGCCGACATGGTTGAATTCATTCCAGGAATCATTCCAAGTGCAGCTTCTACAACAACATCAACGTCAAGAACAGTTGCTGCAGCAACACATTCATCTGCGTCAATGGCAGACACAGCAACTCCTTAGATGATATGTACGAAAGATCCCGCACCTCAATTTGACATTTTATACTGATGATATCGCACTCTGAGCGGACCCCAAAAGAGCCCGGTGTAACCACAAAAGTGGTCCGAGACACCATGCAACGAGCCTTGGACACCGTCGGTTGCTACCTTCCCAAGCAGTGGAGATCTGGCCAATCATAGGCCAGTGGCTGGAAATGGTCCTTTGTCCAGTGGCCAGACAGTAGCGAGCCGTTGGCTGATGACTGGCCTTCCTCTGGCCATTGGCCAAAGGCCCCTGGCCATCAGCCATCGGTCAAGCATTGGCCGATGAATGGTCACTTTCTGGCCATTGGTCAAAAGACCATCACTAGCCATTGCCCAATGCTTGGAAAATTCCGTGCTGCTTGGGTTTTGCCCTCCATTGGCATGAAGCGGTCCCAAGAAGAGACCAGCTCCCTTATTTTGGGTGTCCACGACGTCAGAACAATCCAAGCTCTACCTCCGGAGACCCAATATCTCGATCACCGAGGGGAGGGTGAGGATCCTCCGTGTTCCACTAAGCGATGTGGATGCATCAAAAAGTGGATCCGACAATTGAAGACAACATGGCGGCTGCTACTCTACTTGATTCGCGGTACAGGCAACCGTCTCAGCGGGGCAAGCGCGCGCACAATCAAGACGCTATGCCTAGCCAGCCTCACATTCAAGGCCTGTTAAGGAGCAGCCTGATTCGCGTTCAACAAAACACACTACAAGCAGTTGCAAGTTCTACAACTTTAATTCTTGCGAGCCATAAGCGACCTACCAAGTCATACTCGGATCGAATAACTCTATAGGTACTCCGGTCTTCCGCCCTCAAAACTTTCATCGAGGCGCCAAACAAGGGCTATGAGCTACGGCGGCAGAACACAGAAGCGGGTGACCGGGCAAATCTTCGGCCGGGCGTCGAACTGCCAATGTATGTGAGTATAGAAAGGGCTATGCAAAATCAATCGCGCGCAAAAAAAAAAAGTAGTTTCATGCGGCGTGTAATATGCGCCATTGGTTTATCCGAGAAGAGTTAACGCACAAAGACGACGAACTTCGTGTCGATATACATTTGGCTTAGGCTTGATTGGCTCCATCGGTTCTCATCGGCGGCTGCGTACAGACTTATTGTGAAACAGTCACGGAGTATAGTACCGTTAGGTTGTGCACGTCCATCTCGGGGACTGTCGCATCTCATTCTAGGAGCCCTGTTTTTCACCTCCCTCGTAATTTGGGGTGGGGAGCGAGCTAGAACGTTGCCTCCAATTGGGGATCAATATGGGTTGTGGCTGCGCCGTGCATAAAATCTCATCCATCTAACATTTGTTGTTGCCTTTAAAAAAAATCGTTGTAACATAATTTGTTGCTGGAATGTCAACATGACATTTGTTCTTTAAAGAAAAATAAGCAGAAAAGAATGAATGCGCACGACGAATGTAAAAGCTTCGAAGGTCGCGTTGCGACTACTTGCAAAATATTGCCCTTGATTTTTCCAGTTTTATTTTTTCGCCGGCATTGTGCGTTTGTGTTTTCTTTTTTTTTGTTGTTAAACTCATGCAAGGTCAGCGATGAGTGGCTCACAGTTTCATCACGCCAGGCACAAGAAACAAAGCGGGGGGATTGCGTGGAAGTCAGCGCTAAAGTTACAGCGTTAAAGTTACAGCACAGTCTAGCATTGGCTGTAATGCAGTAGGCCTGATGATAAAAAAATAACGGTGCCTCCCCGTACGGCTTACCCGCTCTGTTTCCAAAACTTAAGATCTTTAAACTACTTGCGATTACAGTGATAAAATATTACGGCTTTTTGACCAGAGTTATTTCAGGGCCGCAGGTTCAAGACAAAATCTACGTATGCCCAGAACGATTAATGTTTATAGGATTAGCTCACCAGAAATATAAACATGCCCGCGAGTTGGCGTAGAGCATGTACTACAAAATTCTGGTTTTTAAGCTGCATGGTCATGTAGGTATTAGACGTAATTCAAAGTTAGGCTAAGGACACGTGACTTTTTGCAGAAAGAATGAAGCAGTAAAAGGACGAAGAGCAGAATATGCGTTATGAGGAACCCCGAAAAATAAGTTCCTCCGAGACTTGTAGCTCAGAGGGGAGTCTCTACACCGTTGATTCCTGGGGTTGAACTTAGAAATGAAACAAAAATTGGGGTTCCCTACCAGCATGAGAAGGATCACGAGACATCTGCGAGACAAATATGTTCAAGAGTATTATAGGCAAAGAAAGAAAACAAGATAGTCATCCTGGATGCTTAGTGACTTGCTTTGGACCTGTCGAATTCGGCGTGTTAACGATCTGCTTCAAATGTTCGAGGTGGATTCTTCCAATAACATAATCTAATCAAACAAATCATGACCTACTTATTCCGTTCAATAAGGTAATAAAAAGAAATAAACGGCTATTGCTTAAGGCTAACGGCCGCTCTTCGGCGCGGCAGGCTTACACCTTCACTGTAGCGTCACATTGTCAAAGAATATCTTCTTTCTTTTTATTTCGATGTTGCAATATTTTTTCACACTTCCACGCAAACCGTGCAATTGCCCCCCCCCCCCCCCCCCCCCTCCCTATTTTGGTTTTGTTTACAAGATTACTATATGAACGATATCCGAGACTGGGCATTTATGGTTTTGCTTACTTGGGTGTTCTGCGAAAGTCTCGTTACACTTTAAACCAGTCCTTGTAATAAAGGAAGATTAACTATCTATAATAAAGCAAAATGTATGTTTGCAGCAGTCCTGAAAACTACTTCAAGCTGCTCTTTCTCACAACCAGCCTTTTTTTTCTAATGGCATGCCGCGCTGAATGCATGACGACTTTACCAAGAAAAGACCAAAACAAAAATACACGTA